>JAGVSP010003132.1:0-24710 GCA_022494985.1 Micrasema minimum | reverse complement strand
ACTTACCTTTTAAAAAAACTTTCTTTTTTTAATTCCAAAAATTTTTAAAAATTTTTCTAATTTTTATTCCCCTTTTTCTTTTAAATAACAAATTCTACCCAAAAAACAAATTTTCCAAAAATTATATTTTAACCCCTTTTTCCATCCTTTAAAAAAATTTTCCCTAAAAATATAAATCCAATATTTTTAAACAAACCCTCTTTAAATCCCATAACAAAAAAAATTCCAAAACAAACCCCACCAAGGGCATTGTAGTATAATACATAACACATTGTAGCACTAAACACAATTGAATATTTACATAATTAGTATAATAGAACCAAGTTTGGATTTAACAAATTTAGAATTTACGAAACAATATTTTTGCATACCAAATTTTAATAATTACATAGCTATATTTTTGCAGGCATTTTCAATATATACACGACCCATTAGACTTATCCAACTAACGACACCGACCCTGTATTTGGAGAAGTCGGTTAATAATTTGGTTTGTGTGTCCATTTGGTTATATATCTTAGGTCCAATAAATGTGAAGTGGCGCTGCGCTATCGTTGTTTTTCTTTTAGGAAATAAATAGTTTATATTTGAGGCAAAGCGAGTGTTCATGTTTGTTGCGTTCTGCACTTGTCAATACTCCAAAATTTCACTAAGTATGACTTAACATATAATTGCCGATATATATCGATATACATTATAGAAGATGTAGATATCTAGACATTTTGGTGATCAGTGCCCTGAAAACGCCCTGGTCGCTGGATAATTTAACATAGACCAGTCAATGATGTCAACATGAAATATTTATTTACATGTGATTTTCATATTAATATTTCATTAAAAATGTTGTTAAAAATTTACTGGTTAAAATATAAGTATAAGCAAAATAAATTGAAGAGACATCTTCGGGCGTCTTTTAGTAAGTTATCAGACTTCTTCGGTGCAAGTCTATCAGGATTTAAACATTCACTGAGGTAGACCTGATCCTGTCTTAGGTGTGTCCACATTTTATTCTAACTGTCTTAGCTTCACCAATTTAATGTTCTGTCACTTATTTTTACTGCTTTGTTATCCCTATTACGCTTATCTTTGTATTTAAAATTGATTTTTTCCGTAAATGTAAAAAAATAAATCCAAATGGATCTTACCTATACCAATAAATATTGATGTGGATCTGACTTAGAAGGACGCACAGAAACTGACGGCTAATCGCTTGGCATTTGGCATGGAGGCAGTTTGTGGAATACATATGCTCCACATGGGAAACGGATATGGTATACTGGTCTAATGGTATATGGACCTGGATAAACTGGGTTAAAGAATTTCCTTTATTAACCCAAAATGTTGCAGGTTGGAATATCATCGTTAAGGAGGTTTAGGGTCATAATTTACTATATTATTATTGCTGGTTCAAAAATGTTTCGCCACAAGCCCATTATTCAAATACTTTTAGCGTGTGTACGCATATCCAACTTTAAAGTCGGCCAATAGTTCTCCGTTATTGTCTCACGTTTTTAAAAGGAGGAATATTAACGGCCGATTAAACGTTGATCAGTCTGCGCCAAATTTAACTTACTTACTAACCATCACGCCATTTCCCCGTAGGGGTAGGCAGAGAGGATAGAATGCCATACCACTCTGTCCTTACAGACTTCCTTTGCTTCCTTTACATTCATACATCTTCTCATGCACATACGCCGATTATTCCGACTTTTCACATGTCCACTTTCAAGTACTTGTCGTACTTGGTCATGCCATGTCTTTTTCGGCCTTCCTCGGCTTCTACATCCCGGCACACCTGCATTCAAAACTTCTTTAGCCGTTTTTTCATCACTCATTCGCTCCCCGTGACCAAACTATCGTAAAAGCCCTTTCTTAATTTTGTCGATAATGCCTTGCACTCTGCTCTAATTTCGACATTTGTACGTACACCTATCATACATAGTCTTACCACAGAGAGATCGCATTTTAACAGCATTCAGTCTGCTTTCATCCTTCTTTTTCCAACACCACGATTCACTACCATACATAAGGGTTGGTACCAGAACTCCGTTGTGTACTGCCAATTTTGCTTCTTTCGATAATTTCTTATTTGCTACTATCGATTTCAAGGAACCATTCTAAACTACACGGCAGATAATATATATTTGACATACAGCATACAGATACATCATGGAAATATTTTATAAATAAAACGCATCATTTTTAAAAACAACATTTATTAATTTAATTAAATTTTGTAATCACAAAAACGTTTATTTTCAAATTTCATGTGCAAACATAAAATACATTTGGTTTACCTTTATTAATTAAGGCATGAAAATCATATGAAAATAGCAATATTCGTCAAGCTAATATCATTAAAAATGTGTTTTAAAAAAAATAAGATGTAAAAAAGGTGGATGTAAAATATAAAATATAAAAATACAAATATTAAAGTAATTTTAAACAAAATAAAAAAACAAAGTTAGGTCATACGAACATTTTTCTGTATTAGATAATGCATTTCTTGTGCATTCCTGAATGTAATTTACATAGTAAAAATATTGCTTTAGGGCCTTTTCACACGACCGGAAGTTAACCGGTCAGTTTATAGAATTAGTAGGATCAGCGCCAGCGGTGCGATTCTCTTAGGTTTTTAGACACTTCTGCGCATACGAATTCAGTACAAAATCGTATGCGCAGTAGTTGAAAAAAGTTAACAGAATCGAAGCGCTGGGCTTTTTTTTCCATTTAACGCTGTGGAAAGGCGTTCCGGCACTTTTTTTTACGGTTTTATTTTAAAATCAATTAAACGAAAAAATATTTGCGCTTAAGTAATTATAATAATAATTCGTTAAAATGATAGCGTGGCTCCTTTTAATTTCATTTGAGTTACATTTGAATATAATTTTTTTATTAAAAAGCTTGACATGAAGTGCGTTCCGGCGCCTTTTTTTCAAAAAAAAAAGCCCTTAGTAGGATAAGCTCCACCCCAGTTCTGTTGATGGTGTCCGTCCACATATAAATTCAAAAAAACCGATAAGTTCTCATCCCTGTGAACTATAGTAACAAAAATTGTGCGACCTTCGTAAAAAAAATGTACATATTATTATAATTAATTATTATTATGATTGTAGTAGGTAGGTACATGGGGTAAAAAAGATACAATCATGAGAAAAACCTGATGGAAATTGAATTTATCTTGGAATGGGCTTGTAAACCAAAATTATCTGTGAATGCAGAAAAATCAAGCAAAAAATCACAAAAACCATCAGTGCAATCCGTTCGGAAATCGGATAATTAATAATCGAGATACAATCATTTATAGTTTTTATTCCACATACGATCGGTGACGTCATCGATCGCCTATCATACAAAATCATTACAATAATCAAACTTTAAATTATTGTATCTCTGTTATTAATCATCCGATTTATAAACGGATTGCACCGATGATCTTGTGATTTTTTGTTTTATTTTTCTGCATTCACAGAAAATTTTGGTTTACAAGCCCATTCTGTCCCTAATACCTACTGCGTTGGCCAGGGCGCATGGAGAGGTTGCCTGACGAAAGACCATCTAAATCGGCAAAAAGAGCGCCTAAAGGCAGACCCAGTAAGAGGTGGGTGGACTGGTGAAAGAAGACTGGAGAAGAAGGAGGGGGACGGACCGGAGAAGGGTGGCTGGACAGAGCTGAGGGATAGGAGCCAGTGAAGAACACGCGTTGAGGAGACCAAATCCCACCCCTGCGAAGTAGCATCAAAGAAGAAGAAGAAAAACATGAGGTCTGATAAGTTTTTACTTTAAACAAAAAGCAATTATAAATTATTATTGGTTTTAAGAGCATACCACACCACGTGACTCGCGGCCGCTTTCCATACAAACGTATTCCTCGATTTTCTCCCAAGAATTTAACATTACAGCAATGATTTTTTCACACATTTTAGATATCGACCAGATGCGTGTTTGCGTAATTTTTTTTATATTTCATTTTTTAAAGGAGATAAATGTATGATCAAAGAAATAAACGATACAGACACGCATCTGGTCGATATACAAAAAGATGTGAAAAAAATATTTCTAATGTTAAATTCCAGGGAGAAAATCGAGAAATACGTTTGTAAGGGAAAGCCGCCGCGAAACAAATAATTCAAATTAATACCAATTTTTTTATTAAAAGTGTTTTAACTCCTACTTATGCAAAATGGTAAAATGATAACATATTATAAATTAACATAAACACATATGTTTAGGGGGCCAATTACAAAACGTGTTTTAAAACACCGCGGGGGCGATTCCGTAGGGGGTCAACATAAAATATATATTTACATGTGATTTTCATATTAATATTTCATGTGTGATACCTTGGACTGGTACTGAAGCGTATGACTGATCCTCTTACCTTCATGTAAAAAATGATCAATATGCACTGCACTTTGTGTACCGATGCAGTGCGAATAAGGAAAAGTATTAGAAGTTTTAAAACATTTTTTCAGAAACTGAGTTGTACAATAATAGCACGTAAATAAGTCTTTGTGAGAATCTCTCCGAAATTGGATTTTCTTGAAAATATTTTGTTGTGTAATAAAATAAAGTTATTATGTTAAAATTTGGCGTGGTAAATAAATATAGAAACAAAAAAATGCTCTTCCTTATATAACATCTATTACAACCACTGTTTATTTTAAATAATGACTTAAAAATGTATTATGCTTAAAATATAACGTGTATGATAGGTACTTTAAGATAATTTTTTCTGATATTTATAATAATAATAAAATACAGAGACAAAAAAATTTTTTTGAAATAAAATAATATTACAATTTACTATAGTTATATGACATAGCTGCAATATTTCTTACAAATTTATGTGTGTTTAATGTTTTTAGCTTCAAATGTAGTCCAAGGTAAAATAAGTATTTTTTACATTCGTATTTAAAACATAAAAGTTATTACAGAGGTATAAATATACACATTAAATTATAAATATGTCAAAACCTACACTAAATGAAATTTCCATATTATGTTTACTGATAGAAATAATATAAACAGTTTTCTGAGTAATATATTCATGATTTTTGTGCAAAAGCACCATAAATACAGATTTCAAATTTATTCGAGTCAAGGTCTGTAAAATATTCTACTTTACATTTGAAGAGCCGAGCGTAAAATAAATACACTGAAAAAATATACTTTTTCGTACTCGACAAGTTAACAGAAATTTTTGATAAAACATCAATAATTATTAATGTTTTATAGGAATTACCAACAATTTGGTAATCATCCTGTTAAAAAAGGACTGTAGGAATTCATAATAAAGAACTCAAAATGTTCGACAAATTATTCTACCTAATAAATCATTCAGTGGACTCAAATTATTAAGACGCCGAGTAATATTAACAGGACGGTGAGTAATATTATTAGGACACTGCGAATTTATGGGGCGACTAAGAATAATTTGTCGAAAATTGTACTGCAATGCTTGCTTTCACCACATTTTTTTCTTAGTGTACCTAAATAAAAACAAATTCTTATTGTATTATTATATACATACCTACAAATTCATTGTCGGAAAAAATACGAATAACTTATCAAACATATTTGTATATTGATCGTGGAGTTTTGAAAGAATACAGAATTTTGTTATTTTTATTTAAACTACATAAATTATAATAAAATAATAAAATAAAATATCAAGTAAGTTAGGTATTATACACACTACACGTCTAGTGGTTTTTCTACAATGATTGATAACATCTTAAATCTAAACTATCGGGGACATTACATAAAAGGAAAACAATGTTGAATGGCCTTAGGTTAATACACTCGAATAAATACAAATATAATTAGTGGCAAACATTGCAATTATTTCACGACAAAGCAACGGCAACCGAAGCAGCAAAAAATATGTTAATACCAAGTTAATACAGGAATGTTATTTTGACTTAGAAGTTGCATTTTGATATTGTGAACCTTGAGTTTTTATAAATATACATAGATATAAATTATTATTAAATCGTGACTGCGTAAAAAAACTTTCTGTAAAATAGAAAACACAATTCGCTATTCTTATTTAACTTTTTCTTTCTTCGGTGGCTCTGGTCGAACAAGCGCAACCATTTTCTGCAAAAGTTCGGTGAATATCATAGTCCCAAAGAAGACGAGAAGCGTTCCTGTCCAGTGAGCCAAGGGTGAACGGATTCCTGAACCAAATGATCGAAAAGATCAGGGAGACGAACTTCCTCAGCGTCACGGTCAGGGTCACAGTCAGAGAGGCGCACTCCGTAGTCAGGATGTATACGCTTCCTATACACATCCACTGGGTGATGACGTTACCAAGAAGGTAGAACCTAGCAGATGGCAGGCCGAAGAAGGATTCCATCGGAAGAGTTTCTCCGCTCAGGACCCAATGTTGCCAGAGATTCGGCGCAAGAAACAAAAACAAGGGAATAGGTAACGCGTGAGTATAAAAGAGAGCTTCCCAAGGGTATTTTCCAAATCTTTGGTACAAAGTCTCCTGGAATATTCCCATGCGCGCAGATAGAAACAACGCAAATGTTAAAATGGCGATACCAACTGCCCACCAAAATATGTCCATCCCTCTCAACGCGGCGTCTTCCTCAGCTGTTCGCTTCTCGGAGCCGTGAGCTTTCACCTCCGTTCCCGACTGGATGGTGCAATAATTATACCCGCAGTTATCATGATGACGGATAAATACTTCAGCGGAACGTACTTCTTCTTCAAGATGACGATGCCCATCACCATGTTCGCCATTAGGGAGCCGGCTCTAAATATCATGTGCAAGGGCATGGGAATATTGAAATCGAAAGCGTAGTTGTTCGCCACACTCGTCAGGAAGAAAAACACGACCAAAGTGACGTAGTCTCTGAACGGTATGTGCCGTTTGGCGGTCCCGAACTTGGCTGTGAAGACGAAGCCGATTGCGCTGATGAAGAGGAACTGGGCGAATGTGATGAGGTTGCCGGAGCCAGGGTCCACCTTGACTAGCATCTCCAGGAAGTAGACGTTGGAGCAGCAGCCGATGAAGACACCGGCCACCCCGATCACCGCCATCATATTCATCTTGAAAGATTTATAATTCGATCTTGGTCAAATTATACTGAAACAAATGGGTACATTTATAAGTCAAAAAAATAATAATGCAATAGCTTTTGTATTATGTATGGTATCACAACTGTTTTGAAAAAATAATAAATTATTTCATGAATAATGAATGCGACCGCGTATTACGTAACTAGGTACGATTTACTAATTACTTGTTTACTCTAGCTTGATACTCGTATAATACATATATCACGGACACTAATATAATTTAAAACAATCAAGAACTGCAGTTAGACTACATTCACTTTTCAAATGTACTTATTAAGACTACAAGGTGTAATTATTTTTTGCGCTTCCATACGATAGGAATAATAACTACTTTCAACTAATTTCGATTATCATTTGACTGATAGAAATTATGATAAAAATGACGAAGATTTTTTTTTTTTTTTAAATAACCTTTCTTACTTTAGATTCAACCCTCATGCACAGTTTATAATGTCATTAAAATCTTGGTGTAAGACATGAGACTAGTAAGTTATCGGTATCAGATATATTAAAACCCGATTAAAAGTCCCCGGTTAAAAAAGAATAATAATAATCTATATTAATGGAAAAACTAGAAAAGAGTTCAAATTAAATAAGTACACAATTAACTAAATTTCATACCATATCGCTCCCTATGTGGAGCATATGGATTCCACAAACTGCCTACAGGCCAAGCGATCGGCCGCCAGCTCCCGCGCATCTTCCCAAGTCAAGTCCACGTCCCGCAGCTCTGACGCAAACTGCCGACAAATTGTCTACAGTGGACGACCATCTTTCTTATCGTTCATATTTAAAAAGGTCAAAGTTGAGAGACCATTATAATAATAATTGTTGATGCAGTAATAAATTATAATTTTTTTATTTAGGAAAAAACTTAATTTATAATTCATAATTAGGTTAATTAAATGCGTAAGATTATTATTAAATTATATTTATAAATAATAGTATAATCGCATAGTGCCATATTAGATAGTAGGTACCTAGGCACACATTTCCAAGAAAATGTTTTGTTTAGTATTGAATAAAACGTTCGGAATTCTCCGTAACCACTCGAATGTTTCCGGATCTGTAGATTTTTAGAAGGTAATGGTCGGATTATTATTAACATGACAATTAAATGCAATGATCATACATAATTATGGAGACACTTAAAGTTTATTACTATTTGTCTACAAAAACCTTGACCAGTATCTTACAAAAACACGGCCCAAAGTCTTAGATAATACTATATGTCAAACATTTCGAGGTTAGACAAGAAACGGTCGCATTTATTCAGTTAATATTGAAAATATATGAAAAGATTGAATTGCATAGAAAAGAGTATAATATTTACCTTTTAGTTTCACTGTCACAAAGTTAAAACATCACAACTGCACTGAATAAACTCATTATAAACGCAGACAACATCTCCGACGTTTGAGCCCAAATGACAGCTAGGCGTTAGTAACATAAAACTCCGCTAGAGGCGCCATAAGTAACGTCAGGTGGCAGCATTGCCAACATAAGAACCGTAATACTATTGCAAGGAAAATTGAGAAAATCCGAAAACTTCTTAGCAAGTATACATGGAAAAATAGAATGTTATTTAAATTTATGAATAAACGCTTTCTATCTTTTTCACATTACTTAAACAGAATAAATGTTATTACAGCGGATAAAAATAAAAAGGATTTTTATGGATAGTAACATTGAATAAAAAATATACCGATGGAAGTGGCATTAAACAAGTTTTTTTCATTTTCCTTTTAAAAGTCGCTATCTTTATCTCTTGAAAAAGACTTGGACTGAGTTTACTTTACTACTAAAAATAAAATGGCTGATACAAACGTAAATAAATGCATCATGCATTTATTTGATAAGTCTAGTTGTATTTTCGTTTGGTTTTTCTTTTCTTGTAGAATTTCAGGGTTAGATTTTACCATAAACGGATCAAGCCCCAAACCGATTTCTCAAAGGAAGACAGGAGAATAGATAGTTTTGCAGGAAAGCAAACCACAAATGAAAGTAAAGCCGGAATTATATTAGAGCCACGCCGCGTGTCGCAACTCGTGGGTTTGGAATCGATTTCATACATTTAGTATGAAAATGATTATATTAGACATGTCCCGCGTGTCGCCGACCGATCGACCGATTGGCCTGGAATCGGTGGTGGGGGAAGCGTGGCGACACGCGGCGTGGCTCTAATATAATTCCGGCTTAAGTCATTGAGAATGACGCACCAACAAGATTAACTAATAATGAGATGTAACTTACTCGCATTGAGCGGCGTGGCAGCGACGTGCGCCTGGAGCACGTGGTGCTGGTGGTGGTGATGGTAGGGGGCGCGCGCGGCCCCCCCCGCGCGGCCGAAGCCCGCCACGGCCCCTCACCGCCCCCCGCCGCCGGCGCGCATGCCCCTCCGCACGGGGCACAGCACGAGGTACGAGCACACGCGGCCCCGGCGCGGAGACGTCGCGCCCGGCTTGCCCGCGCCCGCGGGAATCGTAGTACTTCCAATCTTGACTGCCAGCAAATTTAACGCGTCAGAGTCACCAATAATCTATTTTACTTTTGTGACCGCGTCAGAGTCACCAGTAATCGGTATTACTTTTGGAAACACGTCAGAGTAACCAATATTTTTTTATGCGATCAGGTCGGCGTCGGGGTCACCAATGGTTTTTGTGTTTGACAACTTATTGCTTTTGTGAACACGTCGGGGTCACCAATAATAGTCTATGTTGCCTTTCCCGCTTTTTCTCGATTTCAACTCACTGACAAGACAAATCGATCGAGTTAGGTAACTAAATATTGTTTTCCTTGCTGAGAAAAGTAAAATATATTTTAAAGAGAATTGCAGGAGTTTTGAATATAAACAGGGTAAATTAACCTCGTAATTGCAATATTTGGAAATATAATTAAAACGAAAATGTTCCTGGTTGGTTTAAATTTAAAAATAAACAGGATGACCTATTCCTTGAAAGAGTTCAATAATAAGCCTGTCCGAGTTATGGATCTTCTACGCTTTATCTCTGGTCTCTGAATTGAGACTTAGGATTAACTTTTCTGAGAGCTGAGTTGGTTTTATTATCTTTTTTTATAACTATGTCATTTTGTACATTTTTGAGAAGCGTATTCTTAACATAAGCAAATATGAAATTATGGAATAGTTATATATATATATATAGACGCATATTTCACGATATTTGCATAAAACTACCTAATGATTTATTTAATGGGAATAAGTTTTTACAAACTGATTTAGGAACTTTTCAAAATATTCCAGTTTATATAATATAAAACTTATCTTACGTCGACAATTCGTAATACCTACCTACAAATAAATCATATTTATTTACAGCTAACAGCAACAACTCGGTTGTAATATTTACATATGATTTAAGACAAATCTTGATTAATCATTGTCTGACAATTATGACAAGAAAACTAACATTAATGACAGTATAATTCTGTTTCGCAGTAAAAGGATTTTAATTTGCTAATAAATATAACAATTACTTGGCAAGAGAAATCATAACCATTTTACTAATGAAAAATAATAAATACCACAACAAAGAAAAGTACTTAAGTATTTCGTTGCGTACCGTACCTATTATTTCTATATTTTTACGTAGGTACTCTAGTGAGATCAAATATAAAATTCTGGTGCTATTAATGAAGGTTGTGGTTGATAGCAATTTCGTATATTTTATGAGAATAAATGATTTTATCTAAATTTTGACCATTATTTTTTTGAGAATAAATATAGCATTAACTTTGATTCCTAATTAATTCTTTAATCTCGTGTACCTACCTTATGCGAAATAAATATTTTAATATTTATAATTATTTAGTTACCGTCTCAAACTATCATAATATTATCACGGAACTACAGAAAAGGAAATTTGCGGCACTGTTCTTGATTTCTACTGCAGATTATCTGTAAACAAAGAAAAATAATAATTAGTCAGTTAGCCACATTAATAAAAATACTATGAGTGTAAGCATGGTGCAAATATCACGTAAACATAATAATAGTAAAACTCTATTATTGATCGTCAACACTTAAATATGTTTCAACCAAATGGCGGACACAAATACCACATAGTCATATCAGTCAAAAAAAACGATATTAAAACGTATAAAATACCAAAAAACAAAAGAATAGTAATAAACAATAGAAACTCAAATATAAACTACCCACATCTCAATAAAAAATATGTTTAAAAAACATTATTTTATTTATATTTTTACATACGCCTTTTATAAACTTTTATACAATGAAACACGAACTATTTACAAGGAACTATATCTTTTCAAAGACAATATTATATAATAATGTAATAAAACTAATCATTTGATAGCCTTTCTGTTTAATTTTGTTCATTTTTATTTCTTGGTGACTAGCATTTTCTGCAAAATTCTTTCGAAATATTCAAATTTGTTAAAATTAACCCTAGAGTTTTAAATTATGTTAATAAAACAATTTGTATAAAACCACTCGCGACTTTTCTGTCTGCCGGTTTCGAAACGTAACCCGTTTCTTCGTCAAGACAAACACAACTAAACCAACATGCAAATACCCTTCGCCATTGCAGATTTACAAAAAATACAAAATCGACATGCTAATAATTACTAAGTTAATCTAATTAATTAGACATAAATATGATACACTAAGTCACCACCAACGGTTACTGATTTTTAAAGGTTGAAAAGGGTGGAAGGGGGGGAGAGTAGGATAACCATTACAAGGAAATAACGAATATTGGAATATATTGAAAAGTAACTTGATTGCATTATTTTTCAAAGCCTTCTTTATGTGAAAAATCGAAAGTGGTTTTATAGAAAAAAATTATGAACACAATATTAAAATGTTAGACTACATAGTTAATGCTATGAATATTGTTGTAGAAATTCCTTTGTAAGGAACACAGAGGTGAGGCAACGGACACAGCAACCCTTGGTATATACTGTCATCCGGCGAAGGCGTTTTGGCTGGCTAGGCCATATACTACGTATGCCTCCATGCTTGCCTATTTTACAAGGCATCAGGTTCTCGGCGTCCTGGTCGTCCACTGTTGACAATTTGTCGCACGGGATGCACTTCAATGCACGGGAGCTGGCGGCCGATCGCTTGGCCTGGAGGCAGTTTGTGGATTCCATATGCTCCACATAGGGAGCGGATATGGTATAATGACGATGATGATGAGAAATGTTCAATACCACAAATGCGGAAATAGTAGCTACATTTCTAGTATTTAAGTATATTTTCTGCCGTTATTAAAATTACCTTACATATTTAAATTAGGAATACAATGCACACATTGTTGCGATATAGTATCAACAAGTGTGTTATCTTTCAATGAGAAAAAGATATGGTATCGTTAAATAAATAGCATTTTTTAGGATTTTTTACCTTACAATAGATATTTAAAATACCTATTGTAGGTATGACATTCATCTCGCATTACATTTAAAAAATTGTTATATAAGATTTTACGGTAGGTAGGTACCTGCCATTGTTAAATTTGAGATTTTTTTAAACATCATTTGTTGTTTTATAATCATCGGCTTGCCGTTCAGTTAACTTAATATTTCACTCTGAGTAAATATTTTATTTATGTAAAATATAAAAAAAATAAAACGATGCAAACACGCATCTGTTGAATATCTAAAATGTGTAAATAAATCATTGATCTAATGTTAAATTCCAGGGAGAAAATCGAGGAATACGTTTGTATGGGAAGCGGTCGCGAGTCACGTGGTGAAGCTTTATTTTATGTCATTCTGTCTGTACGAAGGAATTCTTATTTTTTTGTTTACATATAAATTAAATATATGCCTACAGTCAAATTTTAAGAAGTCGGAAGACATAAATGGAAAATAAGAAATAGACTTTAAAAAAATAAGAAAAGCAAAAATAAAAAAATGAATTTGAAAAAAAAGTAACTAACAATGAAAAAAGTAACTAATAAAAGCTAGAAAAAACAGTATCCAAGTCAAAACACACAATAATAATAACAAAGAAAGAAAAATATATACTTAAATATCTTTAAATTTTGCATAAGTCATAATTACAAAAAAAAATATATATCTGTGTCTCCAAGATTCAGACTTATCTTAGAATAATTTACCAGAGATCGAACGTTTTGTATTTCCTTTGGTAGGATATTGCAGGATAATTAGTTTCAAGTTCCTTGAGTGTGACGCACGAAAAGAAATAAAAATAAGGGTTCACTCGATTGAACCTTCTTCCGAGTGAATTATTTAATTTTACCATTAATGATAGAATAAACCATGTGTGATTCGTTTATAATGTGCATAATATATTTATAAAGTATTAAATTAGGTTACACCATAATATTCGTTGTAATTTCACGTATGTTGGCTTTCAACATGAGTGTGTACTTAGTAATACCTACTCATATTATACAGAGTTGTTTTAGTATGAATTACGATATTAATATATTCCTGTCAAAATGTCACGACGGATAATCTCAAAGATGACTTAATAAGCTTTATTTAGTCTCTTATCAACTACGGAATATTATTAGGAATGGATGATAGAAACAGGTAGTACATATCTAATAATTGCGTAAATGGCCAATCGATTGAAAGCCCCACCCTTTCCCTAGACTGTTTTAAAGACTAAAGAGAATTTTTTCAGTCCAGCACAGCTCCACCGTTTTTTTCAAAAAGCTATACCGTGATTTTAAGATTGTCAGTGTGTTAAAAAATATGCATTTTATTTCCAAAAAGTAACTTTTCACTACTATAGTTAAAGCTTATAATCTAATAATTAGGTTTTTATAGAAAACATCATAATTTTTTTTAAGGTGTTGATTTGATTTATGGCATAATTAAATTGCTGTTTTTCACAAATTATTTATGTAACATAATGATTTTGATGTCTTTCTTAATAACCCTCAACCAAGGGTCTACAGTGGCGAGTCGGGCCAAATGAATAATGAGGTTACCGGCAATGTTTTCACTACCATATCACATTGTGCCCCGTACAACATTATCATCGTAACAGTATAATGCTAAACATACATTATTATACTAAGTTAAACTAATTTTCCTAGAAAAGCGACCATGCATGGCGATATGGGGTACCCCGTTTCACCAGAGGATATTATAGGTCGTATTATGGGAACTTAACAATGTATATTATGTTAATGTATTAACATAAACTGCTCTACTGTGTTTTATGTGGTGATTTAATTAGATTAAGAACCGGGTTGTGGTCTAGTGGTTAGAGTCACGGACTCTGGATTAAAATCCCTGGGTTCCAATCCAAATCCACAACAAATTGTTTCCGACTTCGAGCGCAGTAATTAACGGGATATTTGGGAATAAAAACGACGATGTCAGCTCGCGACTCATGCAGCTGAGCTTGAGTTATGAACCGAGTCAAAGATCAGCTCAAATTTGACTCACTTCGTGCCGGCTGAGGCTTTTTAGAAATTTAAGTCACAGCTTACCGGCTCAATTCGTTTGAACCGGTTAAAAACTGAGTTACACATTACAAAAGCCTATTTTTATTGGTGTCTCTCGTCACAACGGATGCTATTAGGACATAGCAATGTACCTTTTCAATTTTTTTTAAAGGAAATTTAAGACTATTTTCCCTATATTTTATCTTCCCAGGTAAACATAAAATTTTAATAATTGAGTAAACGTAGATGTGCTCAAATAATAATCATATGTAGAAATAACGTTGTGTGAGTGAAAATTTTTATTTTTAAAAACGAAATTCTAAATAACTGTTTTATTTTTTATTTTTTCAAACCCGATATTGATAGCGTAACACAAAAAAATGGTCAAACAAAATAGGTTATTTCCTAGGTATTACTGGCAAGATTTAAACCTCGACTGTTTAAAATGGTCACAAACCAGCAAAAGAATTTAGACACAACCAAATTGCATTTACGTAACCGTACATCGTGTCATAAATATAATCCTTTCGTCCTGAGATAGGACTGCAAATATCCTTAAAGCAACCCGCCCGTGAGGGTCTGAACCCTTTAAATACAATTATCACATAAGGGATGGAATTTAATTGAAATAAGCGGAGTTTGTATACAAATCCTAGGGACGGACAGTGGTGCAAAAGTTATTGTAACCATCCACATCAGATTTTATTGTCTAGTTTGTTGGTCCGTTGTTTAGTTGTAAAATTAACTATTAGAGTTTAGTAATAAATCAGAAGAGATGGGCATAAGTGATTATGATAATAATAAGTAAATAACGCGGTTATTTAAATATACTTTTAGTATACCAATGCAATGCCCTGTGCGCCATTGGGTGCAGTTAAGGAAAGTAGTAGTATTTTTTGACGTGATAACGTCTAATAATCGATGAACGCCGGCTGCATACACGACAAAGCATGACTCATTGTCACGTTCCGCCTGAGCCGAGTGTGCAAGCGAGAGCGCGCGGAACAAGCGATAGAGAGGCACGATCGGCCTAAGCGTTCGGTTTGTGACGCATCTATCTCTCTTCCACTCCATCGGCCGATGCGTCCGAGTAGAAGAGAGACAGCAGCAGCACACAAGAAGAAAAAAAAAAAAAAAATATTGAAAAAATTGTAATTTTCAATGAACTCCTGCTTTGTATTATACAAAATAATCACAGTTCAGTAATAATAATTAAATTCAATTCATAAAAGTATGCTATTTTTTATCAATATTTTCTTATGACGTTATCACGTAAAATTATAGTCCGTAAGCCGACTTTACAGACAACCCAAAGTTTTTTTTTAAATACAATAGTGTAACTTGCAGACAACCCTTATAATAATAATAATAGTAGTGTGCTTCATTGGTCATAATATTCAGTCTATACCTTATATTATGTGATAACCAAAAATCGGAATTTCACTCTTGGTCATTTTTTCCAGTCAGGCTTATAGGAATAAAATAATTATTTAAAAAATAAGAAAATAACACATAGCGATAGTGAATTGGTGGTGAAATAGTAAAATATTTATGAATCATGTGCATTCAGCAACTTTCTGTGCATTTCAAACATTAAGTATTTGCTATAAAATGCTAATTTTGTATCTGACAACTGTATCAACTAAATAAGTTATGAGCATACTTCACCACGTGACTCGCGGCCGCTTTCCATTCAAACGTATGTCTCGATTTTCTCCCCTTTCATTTTTTTATTTGATTTATTTAACACGGCTTTGATTTTTTAACACATTTTAAATGTCGACCAGATGCGTGTTTGTATCGTGTTATTTTTTAAATATTTTATTTGTTAAAGGAGATAAATAAATTATTAAAAAAGTAAGACAATAAACACGCATCTGGTCGATATCTAAAATGTGTGAAAAAATCATTGCTCTAATATAAAATTCCAGGGAGAAAATCGAGGAATCATTTGTATGGGAAAGCGACCGCGAGTCAAAATATCATTTTCAAACATGTCAATTAGGTTTTCATTAGTTGCTAACTTGTTGCTGATAAAAAAAAATACAGTATTTTGGAAATAACTCAACTAAAGCCTCTACAAATGCTTGACCAATAGTGAAGTGTCCTTACAACAATTTCCCAGTTGGTACTCGTGTCAGGGGGTGTAACCTGACCGACATTATTTGCTGTGCTCAATGTTCACGGGTAATTAGGTAAAACCGAAATACGAATTAACGTAGTTTGATTTCTGCTTAGAATCAAGCGCTAACGATCAAACTCTGATATATTATTATGTATAACTAAAAATCATGTTTGGCAAGTTACCAATGTTAAAACGGAAAAGGAGGTTGAACAGAGTTAAGTAATGGATACCCTAACAAAACCATTTTGTCACTCTTGATATCTTAATTGATAAAGAGAAGCTCTCGAAATGGATGTGGATTATCTTTGCGTTTATCGGCATCGGCTTGACATAATAACATTCTCCATTCCGCCTATTATTTGATAGAATCTAGAATCTAGGCCCTAAATGATCCATATTCGTTTCAATGGGCTTGTAGACCAAAATTTTCTGTGAATGCAAAAAAATATAGCAAATAATCACAAAACCATCAGTGCAATCCGTTTGTAAATAGAACAATTATTAAGCGAGATACAATTACTTATAGTTTACAAAATCATACAAAATCTTTACAAAAATCAACTTGAAATGATTGTATCTCTGTTATTAATTGTTCGATTTTTAAACAGATTGCACCGATGTTCTTCTGACTTTTTGCTTGATTTTTTTGCGTTCACAGAAAATTTTGGTTTACAAGCCCATTATACCTAAAATCTCACAATATTTATGAGTAAGGCCTTCTTCATATTTTAGAAAATTTTACAGATTTTTATTTATTATAATTCATTCCAGTTTAAATAAAAATAATGTTTTTTCAAGTTGTGGGTTAAAAACATTTTTAGGGTTTTTTGTATTTTTAATGATATGGTCAGGCTAATGACAATCAAAAATGCACCTTGCTGATAGGTAAGCATATTATTTGAAATTATATAAAATTGTTCCCTTTTCAAATATCTTAAACTCAAGGCAACACGCGTTGACCAAAAGGCCAAGCTGTTCAAATTCCAAATTCAAATTCGTGCTATTAGTGCTGACACCATAATGAAGATGGAGTTGTCACAAAGCTGGTCTGCCGGTCAGCTGAGTGACGTCACCGGAACGACAGACAAGCAGACGACATAAAATTGTCGTAGAGACAGACTCCCTAGAGACAAATATCGAGGTACCTAACTGGTCAATTATTCAGCTACCCTTTGACAATTTGCGGGGCAAGTTATTATATTATATACACATATAGTTATAACCATTGTACTACTGTGTCATATTACATGTATGTAATTACACTATTGCATGTAAAATTAATTTATGTTTGCTACGGAATAAGCGTATTATTGAAATTAATCGGCCTCCGTAGCGTGATGGTGAGACGCTGGACTAACGATAAGGAGGTCCCGGGATCGATTCCCGGAGGGAACACCAATCATAAGTGATTTTTCTCAAGCCTGGGTGTTTATGATGTTGTTCTGCTGTGTTACTGGGCCTCCTGGCCTGTTGAGGTAGTTAAAAAAATATATTAAAAAATAGTGGTGTTCATTATTCGCACCAAATGACGTTTAGGACACAGCATTTGTAGAATAAGTGCAGTGAATTTTAAGGTTTTTGATCATACAGAAGGCATGATGATCAGTCTTACGCTTACTGATGCATTGGCTGCATTGTATTATACAAAGTATGGCACGTGAAGTAATAATGTGATAATCACAAAACATTATTTAATGAAATTAAAATACCTCTCAAATATTTTAATTTCTGAGCTGCTATTTAATAGACGGAAATAACTGTGCCAGAAGGCTGAAAACAAGTTATGCAGAAGTGGGATTCGAACCTATAGATATCCGTAGTCCTCGATTCTACCACTAGACCACAACCTGGTTCGTTTGTTTCCGAGTTAAATTTTTATTTCAATAATAAACTAAAGTTCATTTAATTTTAACACATAAAAATAAGTCATCTATAAGTAAAACATTTAAAATGAATACATAAATAACAAAGGAAGCCAAGACTAAACTATTAACCACCTATTTAAGAACATAATCTGCATTTTTACTGCATAGCAAAATCTTCCAATTAACCCGAAGCCCACTAGAGATTTTTAATCAGCTGTTGAACTGTTTGGGTAGGTAGAATACAGGGTAGAGCCTTCGAACCTTGAAACCTACGAACAAGAATTTCAGAGAAGTGACATTCCATACTTGAAAAATACTACCGTGTCTAGTGTCTAAATACCCACTACGTCATCAATAGGTAGCCATCACTGTCTTCCAGCAAACTTCCTGATGTCGTCCACCCATCTCATCGGTGGACGTCCTTGAGGCCTCTGGTTTCTCGGTCTCCACACCAGAACGCGTTTTGTCCATCTGTCGTCCGTCATTCTGGCTATGTGACCGGCCCATTTCCACTTCAACCAAGCAATTCGCTCCACCACGTCGCAGACCTTTGTCTGGCGTCGGATCCAATCGTTCCTTTTTCGGTCTCTTAATGTTATTCCAAGCATAATCCTCTCCATGCTCCTCTGTGCAACTTGCAACTTATGGGAGGATTGCTTGGTCAGAGTCATTGTTTCCGCGCCATAAGTAAGGACGGGCAGAATGCATTGGTTGAACACTCGAGTCTTGAGTGAGTTGGAAATGGAGCTTCGGAATGTGGAATTTAGCTTTCCAAAAGCCACCCAAGAGAGATTTATCCTCCTATCCACCTCGCTGGTCTGATTGTCTCTGCCGATGGTGATTTTGTGACCAAGATAAATAAACTTTTCTACAGGTAGAATTTTTCCATCCGTGTTGACGTTTGTCATCAATTTTGTCTTGGCTACATTCATCTTGAGTCCATCATCAATCATACGGCGTACACGTGCCCGCTGCCATCATTTAAAAAAAAAAAGGAACTCAGTCATTTCTGTACTTCTTATCATGTCGCAACATCAATTTATTCAACTAAATTCCACCAGCAGCGATATTACAGAGATAACATTTGGAGGTAATGAACCAATATTTCGGATAAATGATAGAATACTTCATAATATTTATTTAAATATTAGAAAATACGTTTTTACCAAGTGTGAGTGGAAATAAGAAAAAATTAATAATTTCAATGGAATATCTTTATATAATAAAATTTAAAGGCGTAGACGTTTTCAATTTTAATAAACGATTTAAGATGTATTAAAATTTTAAATCAACTATTAATTTTAGTAATAAGTAAGTGTGCCAGAAAGACGGAAGCAGATTTTGTGGAGAAATCGAACCCAGCCTAATAATATTAATAATTACATTTCGTACAATACTATTGCTTTATAAAATATACATACACATTAGAAATTGTTAAAATATTATGCGGTGTCACGTGACAGCGGCCGTTTATACGTATAAACGTAGACCTTGGTTTTCTTGGAATGTAGCACTACACCAATTATTTTTCACAATTTTTAGATATATCGACAAGAAGTGTGTTTGTTTCATCTTATGTTTTGATAATTATACATTTAGAAGATTTTTTTTTTGATATCACGTTTGCAAACACGCTTCTGGTCGATATTAAATCGTGTGAAAAAATCATCGCTGTAATGCTAAATTCCAGGAGAAAATCAAGAACTACGCTTGTATGGAGAAACGACCTCGGATCACGTGAATGCGCATCCTCTTAAAACCATTCGTAGGTAGATCTGTGGTACACATTAAGATACCGCAAGCCAAAGTTTTAATAGCCGCTGTGGTCGTTTTGCATTCGACAGAATACAGAATAAACCGCGAGTATAAACAATGCTAACACCAGCAATAAACTTGCTATTTATATCCTCTCTGAACGAATAAAATAGAAATACCTATTTACTACCGCAGAGAACTATTGACACCCAGCGCATTTTTCACCCTTGTAAATCACTCGCACTAAAAAACCAAACGGTGTAAAAACAATCAAATACAGGAAAATAAGTACCTACCAAATCATGCAGATCAAGAATTTCCCTGCCAATCGATTAGTTTTGGAAATCTAGTACACCAAAATACCAACTTAACAACAACACAGAAAAAAATGTTTGACCCGATTTCGAATACACGTTATGATCGCATTAATCCGCTATTTGCACACGTACCGTGGGTCATTAATATTTATAAAATACGATGTTTTGGTCAGTTTAGTGTGAGCCTAAATCAATAATATTGTTTGACAACAAATCCATTGCACATAACCTCACTTTTATCTGTCACTAGAGGGCGACCAACGTCAACGAACGTTTTCGGAGCTACCAACTGAAGCATTTTCACGTAACCGAACTCCCGATAGTCGATACGCGTAGTCAATCGAACTATTGCATTGGCGGGAAAACGGCTATTGAGTGTGAAAAGCTAGCTGATAGGTCAATAACGATGAAAATGCCAAACTCTGCGTGATTCACCGAACCGAAAATGCTAATCTTTGTATTAGCTCTATTTGGCGCCCATCCTGGCCCGCCGCAATTCATTAATAACCGTTCGATATTATGGACGCTTTTATGATAACTTTAAAATATATATGACCTCTAGATAATGGGAACATTTTTCATAGTAAGCCTAATGGGGAAATTAAAGCATGACCCTTTATTATTTTGACTAATTGACCTACATAAATCATTCCGTGGAATTCGTTAAGTTTAATTGGATTTTGTCTAATATTAATGAATAAGTTTGACTAATGACGATGACAATATTTTAAATATATTTAGGTACAAATTCTGTATATTTTATACGGTTTAATTAATTAATCGTATTCAAATCGAATAATCTTATTAAAATTATTTGCTTTTCTTGTTATTAGATTCTGTGGCAATAAGTCTAGTAATAAAAGACTTCAGCTCTAAATCGTATAATTATATCATAATTATTTATACCACCAAGAGTAATTATAGTTTTACAAAATAATGGCCGCTAGATTGTTCTACAAGTTTATATTTAAAATAAATACGAGTCGATGATGGCACAACTAATTAACCTACGCATTCTTTACTGGCATGCTACGAATCACTAAGAACAATTTAGATCGAATTATTCACGGCAAGAAATTCCATTTCTTTTATTGAGTCATTAGAAAAACGTTTACTGATTCTTAAAATATTTATTTGAAAGAGTATAAATATATTTATTATTTAGGTAGGTATTTAAGAAGCATTCGCTTCGAAGTTAAGTATTCATTAAATTAACATGTTCAGTAGTGGAATGTACCTATTTCATTAAATAATAACAATTTATTTTTTCTAATTATTAAAATACTCCACTTTGTTATTGAAAATAAACTATACCTTATTATTATCAATGCATAAAATTTTTGATAAATATATTTTTTTTATCAAAAAAACATTATGATGTATCAATATTATGAACGGGTGGTGGCCCAGTGGGTAGCGTCGCGGTCTCTGAGTCCAGAGATCGTCGGTTCGAATCCCCACTTCGACACGACTCGATTCCTATTTTCAAGCACAAGCCGCTTAGGCTTTATTGAAAATAGTATTTACAAATTGAAATATGTGCAAATATCATAAGATTGCATAGATTTCTTTAAAAAAAAATTTTTAAAAATATGTATATATATTTCAATAACAGGCTGCTTTCAAATAGTCGTAAATAACTGTGGCAGAAATCAGGAAACTAGTTGTGCTGGAGTGGGATTCGTACTTAGGGATTTGAATACGGTGTCTCCGAATCTACTACTAGACCACAACCCGGTTCAATGTGAAAACCTCTAATTGGTTCAGTTAGTTTATTTATTCTACTTCCTATTGTAATTGTAATAACTGTTGATTTCCTTTAAATTAAATAAATAAACAAAAAAAAAACAAAAAAATTGTTAATAAATTGTAATTTATGGATATTTTATTATTCTGTTAGAACCGTTCTAAATATGTTTCCTCAAACTATCGCAAAACCAGGTAATCTGCATTTTACAGTTTGTATGATATTCAATTTTGAAATTTTTAATGATAGACGACTAACTAGCTGCAATAAATTGTCATGCCCTTTTTAGCACGCATTATATTATATAATGGAATAAAAACACATGTATTATAATGCTAGCAATAGTCGTTTTGATACATTTCAAATGCTACATATTAAACAGTATGTAAGTCGCCATTCTTATGATTGCCATTTAGATTTCAAAGTGAATATATTCACGGTGTAGAAATTCATTATTTATACATTCCCAGCGTAGTTTTTCTTGAAAGTCGGAGGCATAAATCTGGAATATGCAATGCAGAATTATTATACGATATTTTGTAAAAATCCTTAGCTCATACATTATACGTCCTTATAATAACAGGTACTTATCGCGTTTTCATGAAATCCTGTTTTATGTTTTAAACAACATGCTGAATTATGATGAAATAAATAAGGCTTTTGCTGGAAATGCATTATGTGTGGAGCTAATATTACACAGTTATTTATTACAACGTTTGTAAATAATGCACGTGTGCTTTTTTTAAATCAACTATTCTGTTTTTGATATATTTCCTTATTACGATGAATATTATTTCTAGAATCACTAGAGTAACACAATTTTTGTCAAAGGCATCAGGTTCTCGGCGTTCTCTGTTGACGTTTGCGTGATATCTTTATTTATCAAAAAATTATCGAAAAAAAAATCAAATTCATACTAAAATTTAAAAAAATTGACCACAAAATCGACTCCAAACTGAGGAGGTAACATATAGAACATAACACCAATTACGTGGACAACACAATGTACAAGACAAATTTCTAAAGACGTGAAGTGAGCAAACAGTGGTTATGTTATGTCATGTGTATGTGTGTTGTTGTATGTGTGTGTGTGGAGTGTGGTGTATGTGTTGGGAAATCTGAATATTTAATAGATTTGATCATTTTGTTATAAAATGTCTTGTGTGTGTAGATTTGTAGTTATTGTTGAAGGTTATTTTATTTCGTTACTCCATGTATAGCCCGTCCATCTTGGCGGTCTTTCTACATGTCTCCTTGCAGCCCTTGTCTCCAGAAGGTAAATAAATTAGACTTTTAGGTCCATAGATCTTCACATCTAAACATATGGACACTTAACCGCTATCTATTTGAGTACACAGTCTAATATAACTACTACTCTCCCTTATCCACCTCCAATGGTGCAGAGGGCACTGCATTGATACGCCAAGTGCACAGAATTTATTACATGAAGACAATATGATTAGTCGTACGCTTCAGCGCCAGTCTAAGGTATCACGTAAAATGAAATATTTTAATGTGAAAATCACATTCAAATAAAATAATTCATGTCCACCCTCATCAACGCACTTACGCTAAATCACGAGGCGGACAAATATCGCCGAAATAACACCAGGTTTTTTACGAAGAAAAAATTGATAAGCAGTGATTTTTTTTTTTTATTAACAGTGCGTATTTTAGAATAATATTTTATGTTTGCATAATTAAAAGGGTAGGTACTCCGTTGGAAACCACCCCTTTTCACTGGCTGTATATTCTAAAAATAGGCATTCTACGGTGTAATGGAATAACCCCTCATAAATAACGATTAATTATGTGAAATAATCAGTGAAATGTCCACTGTCTAAACATTAATATTATTGTTAGATAAATATCGCGTTTACTGGGAACTCGAAAATTGGTGTTCCAAAAAGTCTTTCTTGTTTAAAATATTACGGTAAAAATGTTGGGATTTTACAAACATTTTCAAAAAACCTATCATTTAGGAAGATACGGCCTAAGTATATGGAGCCCATGACCCTAGAACCTGGTAGATCCCTAACCAATCAGAGCTCTTGAAATAAATTGTTTCAGGTAGTGTCACAACGGTTGCTATAGGGACATAGCATTGTGTATGGAAAATGTTCTTAAGGCTATCTCCACACTTCTATATTCTATGGGTTTTTCCTTTCATTTGATAATATGGGTATTATTTGGTTCAATTCAAATGAGAAAAATCATACCGTATTTGAATATTAGTTTTGAGAATTTTAATGATTTTATGTGCCTAATTTTCATTTCATTCATTATACCATATCCGCTCCCTATGTGGAGCATATGGAATCCACAAACTGCCTCCAGGCCAAGCGATCGGCCGCCAGCTCCCGCGCATCCTCCCAGGTCAGGTCCACGTCCCGC
>JAGVSP010003131.1:0-28897 GCA_022494985.1 Micrasema minimum | reverse complement strand
GTTTATGTTATGTATGATTTTACAGTAAAGAAAAAAAATGACATCAAAAATTTCTATGATATTAAACAAATTACAAAAGAAATATGGGGCGGTCCTCCGTAGCGTAATGGACCAATACGCTGGACTCACGAAAACTGGAGGATTCCTGGTTCGATTCCCCGGTGAGAACACAAAAAGTCAAAAGGGATTTTTCTTAAAAGCCTGGGGTGTTTGCGACGTTATTCCCTCTGTAATTGGCTACCTGGCCTGTTGAGGTGGTTAAATAAATCGAATAAAAATAAAATAAAAATCCTTCCTCGTAGAAGGTTTTCTGTTGGTCAATGAAATGTTTATTTGTTTTCGCGCTACGTACGCTAAACATTTCGATCCACGAAAAATGTTTTTACAAGATAAAGAACATAATGCACTTTCCACTGTTGTGACAAAAGTCTTCCAGCATCTTTCAAATTAATTAGATTAACTTCTGACAGCAAAGATCGTATCACTGCTTGTTCCTCAGCTTTGGTACAATCTGGTAACGGCTTGACATGCTTATGCTTACGTTATTGTAGCTATACGACAGTTAACGCGATTGTGATTAAATTTTACTCCGTGACCACAGACGGGTTAACTCAATGCATTCAGACAGCGAAAAGTAATTTTTCACTTACCCTAGTATAATACATGATTAGAGTTAATTTATGTGTAATCTATTTATTTTATTGTTCAATATTGATGTAATGTTGGATGCGTTTATCGTAAAAAAAATTAAATGTCTCCCTCGCCAATAGACATTCAACTGTGGGAACATTACATATATTATACATCTCTAAAAAATACTGTGCACTTTATTGTTGAAGAACAAATAAACAAAGATGAAAAATGGCGTAATTCATTTAATCCCCGTTTCGCTTATCATCTAATAAACAAATTCGAAAAACTGGCAAAATTTCATGTATTTTCACTATTTGTCACCCGAAGATTACTCATTATGCACATACTATTTTAAACTACGAAGGTCTCAAGAACCAGTCCAAACAAATATTTTTAAAATAAAAACAAGTGACTTTAATCTTACCTTAGGCATTTTTACTAGATTTTATATTTCAAAACGGTGTATTTAATTCCCACGCAAAAAGAAATATTTATGTTTTTTATACGTCAGCTTTTGTTTATAAGAGATTTCTCCTTTGTAAAACTTTGCAAAACCAACTAGTTGTAAGATTTCCTGCATAATTTCACACAATACTGAAGAAAATTTGGCGGATTTCACCAAAAAATGTACGATTTGTTTGAAAACAAAGACATTAATGTATTCAGATACGAGAGAACGAAGCAAGAGTATCCATTTTCAATATTAGCATCACAAAAGACTGGTCCAAATGGACATCTTTCAAAAAGAAGTCGGTATATCTACTACGAAGCGTGTCTAGTTTATCTATTTGGTAACCAAAAGCTACCCTAAATCTCTTGTTACATCCAAAAAACGTTCTTTGAAGACCAATTTTATTATGGAACATTTCGCACTTCTAGAGTCATAGTGGAACAATTCGAACACTCGTTAAAAAAGAGCGGTTTTTTTCAAGTAAAAAAGCAATATTAATATTTCAATTTCAAAGTGATAATAATATTCAGAAATAACTAAGCTCCAAAGCAAGAAATAAATTGGTAGGGTTGTAGCTCAGGTTGTAGCGAGTTTGAACCAACTTGATTGATTTTTTCTTCTTCACTATCATGTTTTTTTTTCTTCATTTTGTTTTCTTTACAATTTATTAGACATTCAATCACCTTTAGTGAGGGTTTTTAGCAAAAATAATTACATAAAACCACTGAGCTCCTAATAGTGATTCAATTATGAAGAAAAGTACAAAAAACATTTTTTGTATTTCTTTTTTATAATAGATGTTTCTCAGAATTCTTTTTTCTTTTAATCGTGGGATTGTTGTTTTCATTTATAAATTTATGTTTTAAAAACACGAAATTACGAGTGACTTTTAACGCCCATTATTGGCTAATGACGTCATACCCGTCCATTATAAAAGGCGGGAAATTCATTATGTAGTGAGCGCTCATATTGATGTGACGTTACACCGCATGCGCGCCAAATAGAGGATTTTGCGAGCGATTTGAAAAAGCGCTAGAAAATTCATATGACATCGTAAAAATAAAAATAAATTCCCTTGATATTGTTATTTTTCAATCAATTTTTTAAATAAAAAATAGAAAATCGGAAAGAACCCAATTGATATCTCAATAGAGACACACAAACATTAAAGGGAAAGCAGATATCAAAAACTATTTGGTCCTCAAGTCATATTTCCAAATTAAATTATTGTGATTAATAAAGCATTTTCTATCTATCTATCTAATCCATAAATATAAGTTAACTCAAAAACGACAAATTTTAAATTGTACCAGTATTACCGCCCACTTACTTTTTGAAGAAAGCCAAGTTACAATAATCAAATACAGCGCTCGTTATACAAGACGTAATTTGATCCGGAGGTTTTTGTGTTTTTCTTACGGAAAATTGATTTATGGGAAAAGAATGCATTATGAAATTCACAATAATTATTTATAAAAAAAACTTTATCCGAAACCAATACATTTTCTTTTTCATTAAAAAATAATGCATAGAAGAGATCGAAAAAACATATAAGGATAAAGTACAATAAAGAAACTATAATAATAATACGATATACAAAAAATTGTAACCAAAAGGACTCAAGGTGACAATGGGTTTGTAAACTAAAATTTTCTGTAAAAACAGAATAATAAAACAAAAAATCACAAGAACATCGGTGCATTCCGTTTATAAGTCGGATAATTAATAACAGAGATACAATAATTTAAAGCTTGATTTTTTTAAGGTTTTTGTGTGAGGAATAAAAACTGTAAATGATTGTATCTCGCTTATTAATTATTCAATTTACAAAAGGATTGCACAAAGAGTTTTGTAACTTTTTGCTCAAGTTTTTTTACGTTCACAGAAAATTTTGGTTTCTAAGCACATTTCGACTAGTGCTTCAAGGGTGCGCCAGCAGCGAGCCTTGAACTACCCCGCTCCTACACCTGCACGCTCCCGCATCCTAATCCCATTGACTATCCTAAAGTGCACCATGGCTTCAAAGGAATATATTTCTGAGATAGCAAACATACAATTTATCAATTTCTTCACATAAAAAAGAAGAGTCGTAAAAAAGGGGGGAAACTATCTTTATTTATAAAAATAATTTTTTATTTATTTATTATTTATTGACTTATTTATATTGTTTATTTTAATTTTTGTACATTTCTTTTTCCATCCACTCCCCTCATTTTAATAAGATTAACTTGAAATAATACATAAATAAACCCAAACAAGTTATAAAAATATTTGTGACTTCCAACAAACATCTCATAAGCAATTTTTCATTTTCGGGCTACAAAAAATTCTAACGGAGATAGCGCCAGACAACAGCAGCGGCATGAAACACTTTGAAACAATTTTAATACTGTCTCCTGAATGTTAAGGTATTAAGATCAAACATATTTAAAAAGAAGCTTGACTTTATTTCTAGTAGATTAAATATGTTCATTTGTGAATTTATGAATTCATTAGTTCTAAGATTCATTAATTCATTAATTCATTCATTCGTTCGTTTCGTTATTTATTCACTCAGTTGTTTGTTTATTCCTTTATAAATTCATTTGTTCATTGGTTCATGCATTTATTCATTCATTCATTCGTTCGTTTTTTTATTGTTCACTCAGTTGTTTGTTTATTCCTTTATAAATTCATTTGTTCATTGGTTCATGCATTTATTTATTTGTTCTTTTCGTTATTTGTTCACTCAGTTGTTTGTTTATTCCTTTATAAATTCATTCATTTTAGTTTTTTCGTTCTTTCCTTCATTCGCTTTTTCCTTTTTTCATTTATTCTTTAATTTAATCATTAATTCATTCCACAAACTGCCTCCAAGCTAAGAGATTGACCGCCAGTTGCCGTATATTTTCAAGTCTGATCCACGTCGTAGTTATATCACCACGTAGTTATATCGTAAACTGACTACGAATGATCAGCAGCTGATGTCCTTGATATTGGAAACCCGATCCTTGCACACTACGTTTTGTATTTTTATAAAAAGCTTTTTACTTAGATGTTTATAATGAATAAAGACAAAAATAAAAATAAAATAAAATGTTTGACCATTGATTATTCAAGTGAAGTTCGTAGTAAATACACAGCCCAGTAAAAAAACGAATTACATTCGCCCGATGAAGTTGAAACTGCTTATATATTATGCATGTACAGAACATATTATCCAATATTGAATTCAGTTCGTGGAACCACTGCAAGGGCTCTTCCGGAATCGGTTGCACTACAGGAGTTTATGGCCGGGAATAGGAACAAAAGATGTAGTGCCGGAAATGCATTTAAAGTTAAAAAGTAACTTGACTTTGTACGACGAAGGCTTGAAATAACGTACCTACAAATTGAAACAAAGAAAAGAGTCAACTGAATAACTAGTTTCAAACATTGCGAAAATTAAATTCATTTTCGTTTCGTTCAAACAAATTGAGTTTCAAGTACGAAACATACAACTCAAATGTACGAAATAATAGGGTTGTTGCATAAGTTTTTTTTTTGCAAATACTGTTAAATAAAATTGCAAAATCACTTCGCGTCGGTGCAATTTATATACTATTTGTCAACTAGCTATATTATTTTACAATAATCCAAGTTCCAATCATTCAATCATTACTTCTAGGATTAATATTTATATAATGCATCGGCACACCAAGTGCAGTGTGTCTTGATCATTTTATTCCCTGAAGGCAAGATGTCAGTCCTACGCTTCAGTTATACCAGTCCAAGGTATCACACATGAAATATGAATATGAAAATTACATGTAAATAAATATGTCATTGTGAACCTCTACGGGAATCGATCCCGCGACCTCATGCACGGCAGCAAAATGCGCTACCACTATGCTACGAGGCGGACGCTAAGCTAAGGCGGACGATAAGTGTACTAGTCAAAATTGAGATTTTATGCTATTATGCTGTGGCGGTTTCTCATAATATAAATAAAATTTCAGTTTCTAAAGATGACAAATCCCTATTAAAATTGAGTTCAAAATCACAACTACTTTCCGTCGGTTTTAAGTCCCCAATGTGCTCAGTAAAAAAAATAATTTGCCGATATTTTACCGAAGTGAACATATCGTATATTGTATGTACATTTGTACATAGTGACTATTTTACTCATTTCAATTTAATGTGTTTTTTTTTTTGGGCACCAAAGATTAAATATCATACATATAATTAAACAGGTAGCACCAATGGTTATGTGGTAGGTATTCCTTCATATTAATTCTGGTGTCACGGGAAAAAAAATCATGGAACTTTTTTTTTTAAAGAGTCTTTATTAAGAAATAATCATAATAACCGTCCCAATAAACCGGAGTTTTTACAGTTTGTCATCGGGTACCATTAACAAAAATTATAAATTTATCACAGAAATATATACAACAACATAAAGTTACAGAAAATTTACTAAATTTACAAATATTAAAAAAGTTTACAAAATATAAAAATACAAAAAAAGATAGAGATACGAGAAATATGTACATTGCTAGAACCATTACATCAAATTATGGTGAATCAATATAAAGTAGTTCTGTCTTCCAACCAATCTCTCAGTATAAAAATAATTTTATTCACGTTAATACATGATTTAATTTCACTGGGCAACCCATTGAAAACATTTTAAATAAAATATTCCAATGTTCTCTGTCCGTACTGGTTTTTAATCTTGGGCACAATTAATCCGTCCATTGATGTGAATCTTGTTAGATATGAATGTGCTCTAATTTATTTTTATATGTGTTGTCAAACATGTGTTGACAAATGATTCTATTCCATAGGAATCCCTTAACAGGTAATACTTTTAAATATTTAAATATTATTGGAACAGCTTCGAACAAGGATTCTATTTTCAATGAAATTATGTATGTTAGTATTTAGGTATTCTAATATTGAAGCGATGAGGGAGTCTGTAAGTCACATGCGACTTTCAGTTCAGCATACATAGGGCCACAGAGCAATATATCTTTGGTATATAATTATTATAATTATATCAATAGAGTATCAACCTAGTGCAAAATACAGAACGAATATTTTATTTAAAAAAATATACTTTTACTGCTGATATTTCTAAATAAATGAATAAACATGGCCAAAAGTATTTTAGAATTCGTACGTTTTGATGCAGAAGGCAAAAACTTGAGGTGACCTAAAATTAACGAAATTATAAAGCTGGTGTATACCATTGTATCATGTTCCTAATTTATACACTCAACAGTAAATATAACAGTCAACATTAAAACATGAATAATGCGGCATCCGGTGGACGAAAATACGATACTATCTATTCGTGCAATAAAAGTGAAGAAATACGAAAGCTTTTTGCAAGAAACCTTTTAAAAAGCATAAGCTTTTAGTCAAGAGGAATAACTAATTCCTATATTTATCATTATCACGCGATGTCATGTTGGCTGTCGTATAAAAGAAAATAAAATTATGCAAATTACACACAATAAATATAATACAAAGCTGAATCAGAATGATTTTATACTTCAATCAAGTAAATTAAATATTTTCATAGGTGAAACACACGACCATGAAAATGGGGTGGAAAAAATACCTACATTGTATTTTCGGTGGGTTTAAGCATATTTTATATTATCAAGAACTTTAAACCGTAGGATGCTGAGAATTGGAAAGAGTGAAATACAAGGCTAAAAGTCATATTAATTAAGTCGATCTGAATATGTTCTAAGTTCTAAGCATAGGAATTTGATTAAAATTATATGAGTGGTACAAACGATTATTTGATTGGCACTAAACCAATTTCTGTGAATAAAACTACAGAATCAAAGAAGAAAAAAGCAATTTGTAAGATTATAATAGTATTTTTTATACATTTTCATGTTTTTATTATTAAAAAAATCTTTTCAATTAAAAAAAATTGTTTTATTGCAGTAAAATGTATTATATATGTAAAATCATACAGTGCAATAAAGGTCTCTTGTATGACTTTAAGTACCTTATTACCATAATCTAATAGTTTGCTCAATATGTAGGTATATTACATTTCAATAAATTAATCATTCTATTGTTTGATTAAATGTCTTAGCACTAAACTTTACTTCATTACAGTAATGGTCAAAGTTTGATAAACGTTTCCAATGTTCTCTAAGAATCTTTTAAACAAAAAATAAACTTTTGTACAAAGGCATTTTCCTCCAACTTTTCAACATGATACATGGATTTTCAGGAAAGAAATGAGTAACTTTTAGAGAAGTTTTCGGATGTAGACAATATTGTTTGCGCCTTTATCCTGCCTGACATTTTTACTTCTATGAATTCAAGCGAATTACCGTTAGGTATGGTTTTGTAAGATTAAATGAACTGAGGCAACTATAGAACTATATATGTGGTTTGAACGCGTCACAGTGGTTTGGGAAAAATCTGAGTTTAAATTGAAATAAATGAGAACGTGATAAGATGGCTTATACTTTTTTCAAAATCTGGAGATAGAAAACTTTTAAGGGCATGCCGCGGTACTGCACTGATTAAAATTATGTGAGATCTTTTTTTTTTTTAAATAAATTCAGGTTAGAATTAAACGTAAAGACTTATTAAAGAAATTAACCTCTTACATAATTAATGAATGGAAAAAAATCCTAGTAAGTGGTTCTTTGAATAAAAAAATTCTGAAATAATAATAAAATCAAAACTAAATGTTCAATTAATTTACCTCATGTTAGACATAAAATGTACCAATCTTCTTAAAACCCTGTACGCTTAGAGAAATCTGAATATCTTGTATCACCGAACATTATTAATGTAAGTTATAGCTGTAAAGCTCTCGCATCAATTCTATTTCCGCTTTGCTAGAAACAGGAAGTGGTAAGCGTGGTCAGCAAAATGATTACATCCGGTATTTTGGTTCAAGGAGCTCGTAAACTGCTTACGGAAGACGTGGCCGTAATGTCAGCCTTGTGGTACATTTCCCAAATAACATGGCGATGTGAAGTTTATGACCAGAAAAGAAAGCCAAAACTATTTAAATTTACTGTTTCTATTTATCTTTTAAAAAATAGATCAATCGGATAACAATATCTTTAAAATGGTGGCTTATGTGGTGTATCATGTCGCAGATTCGATTTTGTGAAATAAATAATAGTAGTTAGTTAATAAATAAATAACTTGTGTTTTAGTTAACCAAGCATGTTCGATATAAAAGTGTGATTGTATGTAATTTAGACTAAATATCAATCAGTCTATGCAAGCTAGAATATTATACAATAAGAATAGGAGACAAGGGTAGCATCATCATCATCATCATACCATATCCGCTCCCTATGTGGAGCAAATGGAATCCACAAACTGCCTCCAGACCAAGCGATCGGCCGCCAGCTCCCGTGCATCCTCCCAAGTCAAGTCCACGTCCCGCAGCTCTGACGCAAACTGCCGACGAATTGTCGACAGTGGACGACCAGGACGCCGAGAGCCTGACGCCTTGTAAAATGGGCAAGCATGGTGAAGGCTCTCGGGAGGCATACGTAGTATATGGCTTAGCCAGCCGAAACGCCTTCACCGGATGACAGTAGATAACAAGGGTTGCTGTGTCCGTTGCCTCACCTCTGTGTTCTTTACAAAATCAAACCACCGCACACCTAAAGTTCTTCTAAGACACCTATTCTCAAAACTCAAAAGTCAGCTATCTTGGGCCCTGGTTAGGTGCCACGATTCGCAGACATAGAGGAGAACAGGTGTGATGCAAGAGTTATAAAGGCGGCATTTTGTTTTGACCGAGTAAACATTTATTTAATAACCAACGATGGAACTATTGGTTTTTCATTAAAAGTCACATAGTACGTGTTTTAAAAAAATAAATAACGGTAGTTACCTATTCTAAAAATTAATTCTGCTAAGAATAAAAAGTTGACATTTTATAAATGATAGCAGCTTTATATTTTTCACACGTGTTTGTACTAATAATGAAACAGATGGTAAATAAAAACCATTATTAAATTAACCAGAACATTGTTATGCAGAGCCTTGCGTCATAAATAATTCAGTGCTACTTCGTGTTTTGTAACAAAATATTATTTTAATCCTCAATAATAAAATAATATATAGTAATATGTAAGCTTCGAACAAGAATTTCAGAGAAGTGACATTCCATACTTGAAAAACACTACCGCGTCATAGGAGTCTAGTTACCCACTACGTCACTCACTACGTCACCAATATGCATCTACGTCATCACGTCACGCGTGTTGTGTACTGGCCAAAGTGCTGGGTCTTTAGACGGTGGAATTTTTTAAAAAGTGTTTTTATGAAATTAACCCTAGTTAGCGTATATTTTTAGAAAATTTGTATGGAAACGCCCATTCTAGTGAATTCTTGTTCTCGAGCTGCTCGAGTTAGACCTCTGGGTAGGCCGAGACTGCTTAACACAGACAATTGTTGGCTGATCTGGATAAACTGGGTGAAAAGGGATTGCTGGATAAACTGGGTGAGCAGAGAACCCAAAATCGAAAAAAAATTAATGTTAGCACCAATAAGCACTTACGAACTACATTATTTTAATATCATGCTTATACTTTAACTCTCAATTTCTTAATTAACGCATTAAATACCAATTTATTAGGGCTTTTATAGCCTGTTAATTGGCTTAAAAGAATATATTAATTTAAACTAAAAAAACACATTTATTTAAAACAACTATAATCACCATTTTTTTCTTACTTAATTGTTTATTTTGCATATTTAGTACCTAGATTATTTTTTTATTTTACCTTTATATGATTACTCCTTATATTTATACTACTTATATTTCACCTTGTTGTACTACTTATATTTACTACTTACTATTATACCTTATACTACCTATATTTACCTTACTATGATTACTACTTATATTATGTATATTTTAGCGTAACCTCCCTCACCAAGCACAAGAGCTTGTCTTTTTTATTGGTGATGTATAGCGTTATGGTTGTATTGTATAATTATTGTGATATTAAGCTTTGTAAATTTGATTCGATAATGTATTAAATAAATAAATATTAAATTAAAAAAAATATATAATATATTTATATATATATACATATATATATCTGCATTACGTGTGATTAAGTGTGTAAGTAATATCTGAACACCAAATTTTTAATAACTTGGAGTGTAATTAATTGTATGCATTCTGTATTTTTTTACGTCCTTGTTTAGCGGCGTTCTTTGATAAAATAAGCCAATTGATGGCCCATTAAGACTGCTCTGAACAATTCAAATTTATGACAGAGATACGGGTGATAATAGTGATAGATGATAAACTATGACACAGTTTTATATTTAAGTTAGCGGCTCAAAAATGAGAAAGATCACCTCATTTAAAAAAAATGTTTTGCTGATGTTTACTAGCTAAACTATGATTATTATCTATTTAAATAAACTGTTACTCTATTTATACAGATTCATATTCGCTGAGTTTCACGTACTTTACTGTATTCATACATAAGACCCTTAAGTATTCCTTTCTTATGGTGAAATCTACTTCCTGGTAACGAAGGCTATGTTCTTCCTTTTGTCATTAACAGCCTTGTGGAGGCTTCTGTTCACTCAATGGCGGAAGTGGACCTGTGATTTGACGGGGAAGTTTCAAACCAGAAACGGATATCGGGGCTATAAATTATACTTGCGGTTAATGACCGTTAAAAACCAAATGTTTTAGTGAATATTTGTTTGTTTTGCGGGACAATGAACGCAAATCATGTAAGTTTTAAGTTTATTTATTTAACGACCTTAGTAGGCTAGAAGGTTTAATATAAGAGGAGAACAATATCACCCAAGCTTGAAAAAATCACTTTTGAATTTTGTATCGTCACCGGAAATCGAACCCGGAGTCTCTGTATTGTGAGTATAGCGTTAAAGCGCTTTGTAGGCGGCCTTTTTAAACGATTTAGAACATAAGTAAAACGTCATTTCTTCAACAAAATAGACAGAGTGGATAGAACACCTTACAATCCTATTACAAGACTTGTATTAAATTTTTAAAATAAATTTCCAGATGTGTTTTCAATTAGTAAATTTATTGTACTTTTACTAATCCTTTGTGTTGAATCCAATGTGTTGAAAATATACTTGGAGAATGGTGATCGAATGAATACAGATTTTCATATTTTAATGATAAAACTACATGTAATTTTCATATTAATATATTAATTGTGTGATATTTTGGATTGGTACTTTAAGGTAACACTGATCAACCTACCTTCATGTAATAAAATGATCAAGATACCAATGCACCAATGCAGTGCCCTATGCACCATTGAGTGCGGATAGGGGAAAGTAATAGTAGTGGTAGTAGTAATAAAAAAATTTGCAAAAAAAACGCTTTTTTTTTTAATCGATGCTGGATTATTTTATACTAAAAAAGATGGTTTAAAGTAAATTGATTGCGTATAAGGATTGAAAAAGACATATGCAATCAATAACTGTGTCAGGTAACAATTTATCAAGATTCATTGCTCTTGGTGTACCAATGCAGTTCCCAATTCACCATTGGGTGCGGATAAGGGAAAGTAGAAGTAGTAGTAATATAAATACATAACACAGTAGCACTAATAAATAAAGTAGTCAATTCTTTATACTGCCATTATTGGTTATATGTTTTCATTTCAACAGAAAAACCTTCATATTTTGCGCCGCTGATTTCAATTTCGTATATTGAACCGCTATCACAGTCGTATTGAAATAAAATGTTGGACTGTAAAATATTTGAATTAATGAAAATCAACTTCACTGATTCAGAGTGGATTTCGAAAAGAAAATTCTTATAGTAAATATATATTATTTATTTAGGTACGTACCTACTTACACGGATGAGTTTTGTAGTTCATAAAGTAAAATACTACTTCTGTTTTTATTGCTCTTTTCTTCATTGTTAGAAATACTTTTTTATGAATTTATGGGGACATTTTACCAAACGAAATGATTTATTTTAAATTATATTTATTTATGAACAACATTTTGGATGAATACAAATACTTGTAGACAAATTACTGGATTATACCCATGCTGGGCTGATATCAGATATTATTGATATCTCAACAGAGACAGAAAAGCTCTGGAAACGAATGTGGGTCATCTAGGCGTTTACAGGGCTTATGACCTGTCATTGGCTGGGTTAAGTGGCCACTTGACGTAATTACAACATTCCCCATTCCGCCTGTCATCTGACATCTGACAACCATGTATGACAAATTTTTGAAACTTGTATATACCTTAGGTGTACAGAACAATGCGCTTGCGAGTTGTTATTTCGACAGATTTTCGAATTACTGACATCTATTGAGAATAAGTTAAAGTATTTTTTTTGGGGCAATCTACATTATTGGTGTAAGTAAGGTTCGAACTGAACTTTATTACCTACTTGTAGACGTCTGAAGATTTCTCTTCAATTTATTTATACTTTTTTTTTTTAACCAGTAAATATTTTTTGAACAACATTTTGGATGAATACAAATACTTGTAGACAAATTACTGGATTATACCCATGCTGGGCTGATATCAGATATTATTGATATCTCAACAGAGACAGAAAAGCTCTGGAAACGAATGTGGGTCATCTAGGCGTTTACAGGGCTTATGACCTGTCATTGGCTGGGTTAAGTGGCCACTTGACGTAATTACAACATTCCCCATTCCGCCTGTCATCTGACATCTGACAACCATGTATGACAAATTTTTGAAACTTGTATATACCTTAGGTGTACAGAACAATGCGCTTGCGAGTTGTTATTTCGACAGATTTTCGAATTACTGACATCTATTGAGAATAAGTTAAAGTATTTTTTTTGGGGGCAATCTACATTATTGGTGTAAGTAAGGTTCGAACTGAACTTTTATACCTACTTGTAGACGTCTGAAGATTTCTCTTCAATTTTTATTATACTTTTTTATTTTTAACCAGTAAATATTTTTGAACAAAATGTTGTTCAAAAATATTTACTGGTTTTTAAAATAAAAAAGTATAAATAAATTGAAGAGAAATCTTCAGACGTCTACAAGTAGGTAATAAAGTTCAGTTCGAACCTTACTTACACCAATAATGTAGATTGCCCCAAAAAAAAATACTTTAACTTATTCTCAATAGATGTCAGTAATTCGAAAATCTGTCGAAATAACAACTCGCAAGCGCATTGTTCTGTACACCTAAGGTATATACAAGTTTCAAAAAAAATTTGTCATACATGGTTGTCAGATGTCAGATGACAGGCGGAATGGGGAATGTTGTTGTAATTACGTCAAGTGGCCACTTAACCCAGCCAATGACAGGTCATAAGCCCTGTAAACGCCTAGATGACCCACATTCGTTTTCAGAGCTTTTCTGTCTCTGTTGAGATATCAATATATTTATTTAATTTCAAACTTTCTGTACAATGGCGGGTACAGTATCTCTCTAAGTAAGTCTACGAACCTTTATCACAGCTATTAGATTGGCGGATAGATATTATCTACTTGTACTTAATGATGTATTGAACAAAAAAAACATAAAGGAAAAATTAAACTATGGGAAGTGAGATATGGAGAGGAGTTTTTGAAGTAAAAGGGAAGAGAATCTAAAAGGAAAAGGATATGTGGAGGGATATCAAGTTACTGGGGATAGATAATAATGCTTTAGGCGCTTCTTAAAAGTGGATAAAGATGGTGCATTTTATACTGAAAGGGGTAGTTCGTTCCCGAGTCTGGCGCTTTGCACAGAAAAAGAATTGTTGAAAAAGGATTTATTATGACAAGAAATGGAGGGTGTTAATGTTGTGAACATTTATCTTGCTGCCATCGGTTTATCGAAATTGTTTTAAATGTATTTTATGCATATTTATGTTCATTTAGAAAATTTTGAAGAATGACTATTTCTAATGGAAGATTTAATATTATATTTTTATATATATTACCTTGGACTGGCGCTGAAGCGTAAATAATCAGATTTACTGCAGATGCAGTGTCCTATGCACCATTAATGAAGAAAAGGGTATAGATGAATTCATGAATAAAAAATGTGTAAACTGTTTTTCCTTCAGTCATATTTCAATGAACTAGGTGGAATACGTGTATTTCATGGTCAATCTTACTTAAGGGAAGAAAAAAATCACCAACGCACAGAAAAGGCCTTTTTGTCGTATATAGTGCAGATATATTTCTAAAACAGCTTCGGTGAAAATTGAAAACCACTATTCATTTCACTCAAATAGTGAAGGAAAATTAAAATTTTCTCCTCCCCAAAGCCTCTAGCTGGTTGATTGATGATGACATTTAAGTAAAAGTGAAAATTCAAGGAAATTTCCCAGTCTAAGCAGTTTAGTTTAAACACTAAAAATGGCAGCAAAACCTTAGCATGTAAAATGTGTCTGTTATGGCTATATCAAAAATAACAAAAAAAAAACAAGATGTTGCCTTTGATGTACACTGAATTATTTTTCCGAGAATATTACTAAAGATGACTTAATAACATTATATGACAAAATGTGTTTTCGAATCGGTTTTATCCGCAACACGTACGAAAAATCTATAAAATAAATTATAATACCTGATTACACTTTATCTCATGTTTTTGTAATTAGAAAGTATTATCATCTCTCCTCAACTTAAGCTATTTTGTAGATACATGTTTGTGTGACCAATTGGCATCAAAATATATGTTTCACAGGTAAATATGAAATATGTAAACTTTTAGTTTACGATTCTTATATTTTAAAATACCTACAGTTCTTTTTACCACATAAATGATAAATAACTTGTCATTTCTTACGTGTGAAATTTCGCTAGTAAGGAACATTAGTTAAACTTAATTACTTCGCCGTTTCCCGCTCAGAAAGTAGAACAGTAAATAAATGAAGGTCATTTCTTGTTTCCTAGTCACGATCCTCTCATTCATACTCTTCAGGTGTCATACGGCGAGGTTATCAAAGGCTGGATAAGCCGGTAGCTAGTTATATCACAAGGGCCCTCCATTCACTTGATATTCAGCTCACGTCGTCCTTCGACTCATTGTTTAGGCGGGGGGCTGACATGTGTGCAGAGTTTAATGCAGACATTTTGTAAAAATATTTGGCAAACCATCCTTGATAGTAACACACGGAGTAAAAAAACTCGTAGTTCAACCATAAAACTGATGAATCTACATCTTATTTCGAGTCAAAAAGGAAAGTCTTCTTCTTCTTCTTTCGCCACGTTCTCTCCTATGTGGAGCATGTGGACATCACTAGATCCCTCCGCAGGATGGTCATCGACGGTCTGCCAGTACGGATGGATCCTGCAGGCGTAAAGAAGAGGCAGCTCGGGTTCAGGCTCTCCCGAGGCATCCGGAGTACATGCCCAAGCCAGGTCCATCGCCGCATCTTCACGACTCCAGTTATTGGAGGTTGCTGCGTCCGTTCCCTAACTTCAGCGTTGGTTATGAAGTCAAACCACCTAATGCCTAGAATCCTTCTCAGACACTTATTCTCAAAAACTCAAAAAGCGAGCATTCTGAGCTTTTGTGAGGTGCCAGGATTCGCATCCATAAAGGAGTACCGGCACAATACAGGAATTAAGGAGTCGTCATTTTGTTTTGACCGAGTATAAACTGGAGTTCTAAGTAAAAGGGAAAGAAGTTGTAGTATAAATATACACCTACAAAATCATTTCATCATGATCTTAAAATACAATCTTTGTATATACAAAACGCTATACCATAGCCCGTGAAAGTATTAAAAACTTTGCCATTATATTCTGTATTGTGGCTAAAAAATTGCGCTGACAGCTTTAGAAAATAAAGACGTCCATCCCGGATTCCTGACGTCATCTTTCTTACCCAAGATTTTAATCAACGCGTCACAGCTGAGTGATAATTAATGAAAGAAATGTCATATTGATTTGCTCAAAATGACGGTGCGTTTGGGATAAAAAGATATTTTCTGCTGGCGAAAATATTGTTCAAACTCTAGATGACCTCTAATCTAAACCCAGACATGTTTCATTATTAAGGATTCTACTATTGTTGTCAATATATTGACATTGGTGAGGCTTAGTACTACTTGTATGTAACAGTTTGCGCTAGAACGATTGGAATTGCTGTTTTTGACATTGAATTACTTATACTTCTTGTAATTAATTCAAATCAATTTATTTCTTATTTTGTATAAGTAACTTTTTCCTTCCAACTAAAAACATTTTTTATTTATTTTATTTAATACATTAAACATGCATGCAATTTATTTAAAAACTGAATCGTAATAGCTCTATTCTCCAGTTGATTATTAAACTTATTTTCAAAATGTAATTTCAAACTTCAAGTACAATTAATTACAAAGCATGTGTTCAAAGGCGGGCTTATTGCTTTTGAGCAATAACATCCAACGAACCCTTAGTTATTTTAGTGATAAGAATTTATAGTACAGAGTTTTGGTGGGAAGATAAAGCTTAATTTGACATTGCATTTTTAACAAGTTTATTTGCTGATTAAAATATACTAATAATATAATAATACATAATATAATAAAATATATTATAGAAAAAAAAATGTAACAAATCTCGTAGGACAACCAAAAAAATGGTAAATCTACGTCATATTTAGAGTCGGATGTGTAATATGACTTTTTAATCTGAGATTTAAAAAAAAAAAAAAATTCTTCTCATTAAAGCTTTTATTATTATGTATTATTTTATTTGTAAAAATATGAAATAAATATTTAAATAAATAAATAAAAATAAAAACAAAATAAATAAAATTAGTATCGCAGATTAAATAAAATTGCACAAATTCTTATTAAATGCAATTTTATATTTTGTTTCATTAATAAATGTTCTTAATTCAACTTATAAAATTATATTTAAAAGCATTTGCCAAAAAATTATAGAAAAAAAAACTACGTACTCGATTTTCTTGAAAACTATGGGTCAAATAAAAAAAAAAGTTCAACAAAGTCAACCCTAAACATGACGTAGATTTACTGGTTTCCCGCTTGTACATCGAGTTTTATTACACCATGGATAATGTTAAATATATAAAACAACATAATATAATATAATACAATACAATATAAATTTAATATTAAGTTTCACAAAGCGATACAAACTTTAGTTAAACAATTAAGGAGGTAGAATACTTAAAGATTTATTAAAACAGCTGTCAATAAATTTTGGAAAAACGTTGTCCTTTCGATGAGATAAATAATAATTATTAAAATAATGCTTTATTTCTACTTTCATCTGATTTTGTTTTTTAACGTAATTTATTTATTTATTTAATTTGTACAAAATTACTTTGCACTCCCATTGAGTTACAAAACTCATTCTGGGGACAGATATTAGGAAAAGAAAGACTAAATATTACAATACTTCAGATTACAGAGTTAACAATGCTAAATCTAAAAATACAATAATCACAAAAGGAACAATATAGAAAAATTAGTATGATTATCATTTATATAAAAATATTAAAAAGTAGTCTTTTAGTGCTTTGTTTTGGGATTTCGCCGTCTTTTGATTTTGAATTTCGTTTTGGTAGTTTATTGAATTGAGTGCGGGAAATGCTTTCTAAAGATTTTACGCAAATTTAGTTGAATGAGATTTCGACACGTATAGTTTTTTAGAGTTTCGTGTGTTTATGGCTGTGGATATCGTAATTGAACTTGTACTTTAGATTAGTAGTGAACCGAAGAATTTGTTTTTATATCCTGATATTCAAAATAGTATAAGTGATTATCATGCAATGGAATAGTTTGAACGGAAGTATTTTTGTTTGTCGATAAATATCTTTGACATGTGAATCTCATGGGATACCTAGGATGTTTCTTAGAGCTCTGTTCTGAATGACTTGTACTTCAGAGATTATTTTTTTGGTAAAATATACCTAATTCTAATAGGGTATCCGTTTTGGCGAGTGGTAATTGTGTAAATAACTGCCTTATATTAATCCCGCGCGCACAAGCCAGTTAAAAGACTTATTATAGGTAAATTAAATTATTAAAATTATGCACTAATTTTTTAAAATTTATATATACTTTACATGTTCATATATTTTTTTAAATATTGTTTTTTGTAAAATATTTTGATTAGCTCCCGCAAATGTAATAGAATTTATTTACTTGCCATCAATATCAGCTCTTTAAATAACACTAATTATAATATTAATGCCTATTAACACCTTTTTAAAACAAAAATCATAATTTATTTAATCAATCATGAGAACGATATAAAAATCACAATTACTATGTGCTTTCATCAAATTACTTGCTTCAATTCGTCGAATTAAGTAAAAAAAATATTTTTTACCATAATTATATTATATTTGACGACAGATATACTAAAATAAGAAGTAATGAAAAAAATAAGGGGTGATTCGGTCCGACGGAAAGGTTCCCGCGTCCATTGTCCCACTCCACCCGATCTCCCCCTAAAACGGTCTGCGCGGGCGGAAACGTCTCCGTGTTCGCCATTTCCCACTAAAATAACGCGTTAGACACAGGATGTCACAATTATGAAAGTGACACAGAAAGCCATAATAAGCCCAGTTGATGTTTATAAATAGGACTAGGCGATGTTCACACCCGCTTCCGCTTTACCGCATAACGTTCTGAAAGAGTACAGTTTCATTACCTTTATAATATTTATTTATATTTGAAAATAAACAAATAGAAAAAATCTAATTAAATACGAGAACGAAGAAGACATCTTACAATCACGCTGTTCTTTTGAAGAAGTAGGTGTTGTGCATTATCGACTAAATTGAAGCCGTAAGACTGTCATTACTAGCTTTCATGTTATAAAACGATCAAGAGGTACTGCACTTGGTGTACCAATGCAGTGCCCTATCCACCATTGGGTGCGGATAGGGAAAGTAGTAGAAGTAATAGTATATTTCGTTTTATGAAATATAAACAATTTTAATGCAAGTCTCAAATTCTGAACTCTGGAAAACATCTTTGATTTTCTGTGCTAGATATAATATATGATAATATCTAAGCAGGTTTCATTTTTTTCTGACATTAAAGGGCAAAGACACGAAAGATACAAAAGTTTAAAAATAGCCAACATTTTTAGATTCAGAAATCTGAATGTAGATTTTAGAAATTCCGAATACACAAAAGGTTTTACCATTTGAACTGAAATGTCCATTAAGTTTATTACGCCTCGAAAGAATGGCAAAAATGAAACATTTTAAGTGTGAATGATGTCTTTGTTGTCAAAAACAGGTCAGAATTTTGGGATTTTTGAAGTGTTGAATCCATTGTTTTACAAAAGGCGCAAATATTTCATTATAAATTAGAACAAGAATAAATTGAACCCAAGGCTGAATTATTATTACAATTACACTAAAATCATGCATTATTTTTTATTTTTTTGTGTCTATCTGTCTAAGAATATCTGATTAAAAACAGCTTGATATTTTTCCAAACCTATTTGTATGACACTAATAATGCTAATTAATATAACAGCTTGTAAACTTACTCAAAATATAGTGGAACCAATGTATTTTTTATACATATATTCATAACATTAAAAATCTGTTCAACAACTTTTAGGGGCTGGAATAATTGTAATATGTCCATGCGCTTGGTCGCTCAGGACGACTTATGTCGTCTACGTAGATGTCCTAGTGATGGACGTAGTGAGTGACGCAGTGGGTTACTTAGACACCTAGACACCGTAGTATTTTTCATGTGTGGAATGTCACTTCTCTGAAATTCTGGTTCGAAGCTCGTTTCATTCGACATTTGAATTTTTGTGCTAAAAGAAAAATACCTGAAGCCTTTCTAGTGTTTTTCTGGAAGGACTGGCCGATTATTTTATACTTAAAATTTGTAAGGATGTAATTTATTGAATTCATAAGCTGTAAGGGAAGAATGTTTCCGAAGCAATTGAACGATAAAAGACCTATGAGCCATGCTGCAGTACTTGGTAGAGTGTTGTTCTTTATATTTTGTGCGCACCAAGTGCGAATAATCTTATCACTTTTATTTTTTGCTGACTCAGGGAACAAATCGTGTGACGGAAATTCCTTTTCTTAGGAAATAAATCTTTGATCACAAATAACTAGGAAATTTATGTCCCTATTTTTGTGTTTATATGAACGTACATACTCGTAATAATATCTTCATCGAAAAGGTAGGGCTACGGTCATTTTTTCACTTATTTTTGCCGTTGCTATTTTATGTTGAAGACAAACGTTTTCTATACCAAAAAACGCTTTCACAATAGCCCATGGTGTAGTGGATAAGACGCCGAACCCTTCGATTCAAGGTTCGATTACCTGAAGATCACTCATAATTTGAGGCACAAAATATATGGTATCAAAATTATTTATAACTTATTTATAACCCTGAAAAGTATCAATCAATTTAAATAAATTACCGTTAAAACCTAATAATTCAATTTATTGTAAAAATATTCTCGCTTTTTTAAACTATCAACTTTATCAATACTTCAAATGTGTAAACAAATATTATTCTGTAATATCTCGGCGTATTGATATTTTCATGAATTTTGTCGGGGGTTCATGTTTTCATGGGTTGTTCGATTATTTTCATTTATATTTTCAGGGTAAAAAGTCTTTGAGAACGAAAAACTTTGAGATGGCACGGAATTTCAGAATAATAGACTTATATAAATGACTACAAATGATGTGTTTACACCTGATATTAGGGTTTGTCATGCATTGTACAACTGTATACCGAATAAAGTTTCCTGTCACGTAAGAAAATAATACATTAAATTAGGAAGTGTGTGAGAAAAGAGTCATATTTTCTGGATTAAGCCCCTTAACCACTTCAGTGATTTTTTAATATAATTTTTTATCTAAATTAAATTTATCCCTCGTGAATGTAAACAATTTGATTATTCAATGAAAAGAGTGTATTGGACATTAGCTCTTAATCGCACTGAACGAAAAGGGATAATTTATTTTTGTTAAATAATTGTGTATTTTTGTGCAAATAATGTTTTGTTTATTATAAGGATACACGTATAAAATGCAATATTGGTATTTGTGCTACATTAATTTATTTAAATATTTTTGAATTATTTGTAATGTGTTGATAAAAAAACACGAAATTAAACTAGAAAAAGAATTTAAAAAAAATAACTAAAACTTTACATAATATTATCTCAGTATCACACAGTAATAAGATTTTTTACAGAGCAAAAAAATATGATTTTTTTAATACTACTTTACATTGTCTATGTAAATGTGTAAATAACATAAATGGATAGATTAATGCAATAACCAGTTTAGCGCCATTTCGATTTTCTTCCATTTTTAAGTTTAGACAAAACATGCAATTAATGTTCTTTAAAGTGAAAAATATTGATGTGTGAAGGTCCTAAATCTAATTGATTCTTGTTAAATTAAGGACCTCGTATGCGTTTAAAGTCAACGTGTAATTTGGTGCTTAATTGATTTTTGTAAAACACCGTTCAAATGGGGTTAAATTTTTTTTTTCATTATTTAAAAAAAAAATTGAGTGGACATTTTTTAATCAAATATACTTACTTCGGTCAATATTTTCGCAGATCTTATTTTTTTACATCTCATTTCGCACTTAGGCCAGTTCTCATTCAGCTAGCATAAGTGGGTAAAAAACGCAAAAAAATATAGGCCGACCACTGTTTTGTAGTAGTTTGTGAAATCCATATGCTTCATAATGGGTGCGGAAATGGATGGAGAAATATCATGATGAGTCTCAGAAAATTTAACGTAGCAAAAATTGGTGGTCTTATAAGTTTATTTTCAAATTTACTTTATGGAATTTAAGAGAAGTTGGTAAGGGGCCTTAACCTCTTTCCTGTCACTTTTTCCGTCTGTTGTATTTTGATTTTGAACTGAAGCACCGTGTAAGAAATGTTGATTCAAATACCTCCAAACACATTCTCGTAGAAAATGAACGCGAAGCCGTGAAATAAGATTGACCTTTTGACTTTTTTAGCATAAAACAGGGGGATTGATATTTTTAGTACCGAATAAATTCTCAAATTGAAAATTCTTAGTTCGTTGTGCCCAAACATAGCACTGTGTGCACAACAATTAACTATAAATAAATAAATAAGAGATTTAAAGACCACAAAGGTCTTATTATTGTTTTAAGTAATAATGTACCTCTTTTTTTCAAAATATAACATGTAAATTCAGGAAGCGTCGTCTGGAATGAACTTCCCGAATTCGGCTTCACTCTCTTAAATTCTATCTCTTTTTACCAAATTGAAGCAATAGATCAATCATTCTGACAGAACTTTCCTCGCTCCAGAATAATTTGTGTATCATTGAAAAAAATCGACTGAGAAACTTTTAATAATGACGAATTCGCAGATTCATCATCTACTTATTTTTATTCAAGTTTTTTAATCAGAAACTTTACTAAATGATTTTATTTTCGCACCTTTAAACTTTTTCTCTATTACATTAATTGAATATTTTTACGAAGAAGATATCATTGGCCGCAGCGGCGGCGGTTTGGTAAAACCAACTACATATGTATACACTCACAGAAAATAATTAGGGGTGGTGGGGTTTGACTTTGTAAGGAACAAAGAGGTGAAACGACGGACGAAATAACCCTTGGTATCAACCAGCGAAGGCGTTTTGGCAAGCTGGGCTGTCTACTACGTATGCTTTGAGAAAACTTTACCATGATGGATTATTTTACAAAGCATTAGATTTTCAGTCCACTCCATCGATCCGTCTATCCGTCGGCAGAGCTGCGGGACGTGGACCTGACTTCACGAAAAATTCAAGGGAGCTAGTGGCCAAGACGCTTGGCTTGGAGGCAGTTTGTGGAATCCATTCGCTCCATATAAGGAGCGGATATGGAACGATTATAAAAATGATGAAATATGTCATGTGTCGAACGCAAAATTACCACCAATTAAATATTTATTTTAATGAATCCAAACATCGCATTACCGGTTTATATACATATCGACGATGCAAAGGAAAAAGTTACCAAGTGAAATAATATGTGCAAAGGAAAATCAAGTCAATGTCACTTATCATTTTCCTTTGCAAATATTATGTCGCTTGGTAACTTTTTCCTTTGACCCGTCGGCGTCGCGTCGATATGTAATATATAATACGTAGATTCCACAAACTGTGCATTTTACAAAATACAATCCACGTCCAATAGTTTTGACATACTACTACTACTTTCCCTTAACCGCATCTAGTGGTGCATAGGACACTGCATTGGTGCACAAGTGCGATGAATTTCGGTCATGTTGCACTTATAGAAATTTATATAGATGATTAAATTTTATAAACTAAAAATATAATTTAATAAATTATAGGCTTAAGATTGTATCAAAATGTATACACCGTTTCCCACGATGAGACCGCGAAACTCCAGAGGGTGATTATTCATGATATTCTGAGAAAAAAACTATTAATAAAGTTTTTCAAAAAACTCAATTCTAATTTCTTTAAAAAAATGATTAAAATATGAATAAAAATTCACGCGTGTAACACCGTCCATTTTTGAACTGGCTAACACCACGTGACCTGCACCAATTTCAGATATGAAATTCGAATTTTGAATGTTCGTTCGGTGACCAGAGCGGACCCCCACTCCTCCCCGCCCACCGCCACCCCGCCACCGCTAGCATTTCAAACAGAAGCCAGTATTACATAGTCGCTTTTTATTAATACTTTTTTAAAATTAATTATTAAAAATGCCCGGATCAAAAAACTTTATAAAGATTTTTTTCTCAGAATACCATGAACAATCACCCTCCGGAGTTTCGCGGTCTCATCGTGGGACACGGTGTATAATTAATTAATTTTTGTCTAACATTATTTTTTATTTAAGTTGTTTCAATCAACTAAGTCTATTAAACCTGTTACCACTCAGAATCCAAGAAAATACAAATAAATGAGACGCTCAAACCTTGTTTGCTACTAAGTCTCGAAATAAGCGCTTAAATTCTTTGGATTTCCAATAAATTTCCAAACAATTTCGATGGAAAATCTGATTTAATTCGCCGGAGACGCTCGGTATTCCTTTCATGTTTTTACGCCCCAGAAAGCGGTTAAAGGGCGACATTTCTCCACAATTTGCGCGTGTTCCTAGAAACCTAAAGTGACATAAATTCGGTGCAATGTAACACCTGCCTTCACGGAGCTGACCCGAATTTCACAGACTATCTTATTCTGATGCCCGGTATACAAGCGTAGTTAATATATATATTTTTTGAGAATAAAAAAAAATGCGTAGTCGGAAGATACAGCTTTAATAATGCACACAATCCTCTTAAACCTCTCACTCTATTGTAATGTTTTAATTTTTTTATTTTGACACAATTTATATTTTACGATAGTTAAACTTAACTAACTAATCATCACGCCATTTCGAGGATAGAACGCCACACCACTCTGTCCTGGCATACTTTTCTTACTTTTTCCACATTTATACATCTTCTCATGCTCGCATGTCGATTATTTCGACTTCTCACATGCCCACTTTCAAGCTCTTGTGATTCATGATCATGTGATGTCTTTTTTGGCTTTCCTTGACTTCTGCATCCAGGCACACTCGCATCACCAATTCTTTCAGCCGTTCTTTTATCATCCATTCGCTCTACGTGACCGAACCAGAGACCGTTCTTAATAATTATTTAAACAACACTCATTTAACAAAAAAAAAGATGTTTTAATTCACACGTAGGTACTAGATAATTATGTCTGGATGATTACTAGCTCCGGTCACGGCAAACGGGGTTTTATAGTTGTAATAATCCTTCGAGACGTTTCGATGAATGAGTTTGCGTGATACCAGAAGAGTCTACGTCAATCCGTCTCGTTCTATTAGCCCTTTCTACGACTGTGGAATTCTGTACGATTCTAGAATCTTCTCGGTCTAATAACAGTATTTTATCTCATATCGATGAGTGACCGCCAATTTATTTAAACCAACATTTTCGTAGATTCTGCAGGAGATAAACAAAATAATTTAAGACAGCTCAACATTCTTTATTTATGTTATAAACATGTCTTGAATTGTAAACTAATAGAATTAAATGTTCAATAAATTTTCGTCCACTAAGGTTAAGAACAGACCGAAAAATACGACCAAGAATATAGTGGTTGTGATATTTTTTTAATGGTTTTGTAGCTATCAATTAATATCATTTAAAAAAATACTTAATTTCTAATGCTAGCTTTAGGTGCAGCCTTAATCAAAGCAAAAAGCCTCATCGTTAAAATACTTGTTTTCGGAAAAAGTTGTTTTTATCTATAGTGTGCTGCATTTAAAAAATATATTTTTTACTTATTTATTTATTGACAAAAAAAGTATTACAAAATGGTTTAATCAATTTGTCTTCACTGGGGTAACCCGTGCCGTATTTTAACATAGTTATAATATAGAACAAGTTAATATATATGTACAGAAAACTGCATTTTTTTTAAGGTGAGGCTCTTTAGCCCTCAGATCCAGATTTATATTATTGACTGCGCATGTCTAGGAATATTTTGAATCTAAACAATTAAATGAAAAAAAATCAGTGCAACATTTTGGACACCGTTACTCATCAGAAAAGCATCAGAATAAGCTGACTGGACCAAAGACATTAAGGACATTTAGATTCAGAAACGTGTTACGATTAACTCGCCCTAGGACCAGGTGACCACTTTGCTTCACATAGGGAACGGATATTTATTTTTGTATTTTTTAATGTAGTACAATGAACTAAGATCAATTTATAGGTAATTTATACAACATAACACCAATTACGTGGACAACACAAGTGTCAAGACAAATTTCAGAAATGAAGTGAGCAAACAATAGTATATAAATTGATTATGTTATGTCATGTGTATGTTTGTGTTGTGTATGTGTGTGCAGTAAGGGGGTACGTATGATATTTTAATAGTGATGAGATGAAGATTGTGATTAAAACCCCCCCCCCCCACCATGTTAAAAAAAAAAACAAAGTGGCATTTTTTCATTACTTGTACTGAAAAATTGAAACACTTACTTTACCATATATAGGTATGTACATATATAAAAAAGTTTAATTGATGTGGATACCCAAAAATGCATATTGTTTCAAAATTATTATTTATTTAACGTTTATGCGCTTAAATCACTTCGTTTTCGTATACCTATTTAGTCTAAATACAGACGCCTGCACAAACTGTCTCAAATGAAATAATCATGTTAACACATTTTGAGCAGTAATTTTAATAAAGAAACCGTTTTATATATTTTCACGATTCTGATTATATTTCTACCTGTAAAATACTAAATACCTAATTTTCTATATCTCTTGATATTTCGAAACATTCAGATAACGTAAATTCCAACCCTGTTCACACCAAAATCAGGCAACTTCCGCTCAGTTATGTGCGAAATCTCACCCCACGATACAAAACACATTACATCCCTCATCTAGGGTTAATGTGGTATTGAATGATAGTTTGGTCCGGACCAGAGGCTGTGGGACCGTACTTAAGACGAAACATGTGCGTTAGATGCAAAATTTCCAGCTCTGACCTAACAGATCTAACATGGAATCAATTGAAGATGTACATAATAAATGTAGGTAGTTACCAGATAATTGTTGTACTTAATGTAATAAAGTAAAAATAACCCTCGTAAATTATCACATTTATAGTTTCATATTACTCGTATGAAAAATATATTTATTCCATGTACGTAAATTTGAAAATGATAGAATCATATGACCACAAAAATGCCTAAGTTAATTTTTTGGTTTTATGGTAACACCAAAGAAGTGACAAATGAGTATTATTGGGGTTTTTTAACATCCTTGGATAACACGAAACCAAATTATTTTGTAATATTCAGGCATCAAATTGTCATTGTAATCTATGGGTAGCATATTTGCAACTTTTAGTAGCATTCGTGTGACAGATAGTAATTTTTCATGCATTAGTCAAATGATGTCGTTTTTACTGATCATTTTGCCTTCATTTAACAAACGATCAGGACTCACTGCACTTGGTGTATCAATTCAGTGCCCTATGCACTATTGGGAGTAGATAAGGGAGAGTAGTAGTAGTTTGAGTCTTTTTACGTCACACGTAATTTTGCATAAATTGGTAGCAGAAAATTTGCAGTACATTGGTGGGATATTAACATAATATCTGATTCATGTTTTTGTATTCTAATAGAAAACATGTGAGTTTTCGTGTCTTTTAGCTCAATTTTCACATGCAGAGACATATCAACCTAATAATTTAGATTCAGTATTTAAATATTCCATACACCATTTTCGCAGTTTTTTACCTATATTTTCACTGCTAAAAAATACTTCTTTTAAGTAACGTATTACGGTCAGTGGAAACAATTTTTATTTTAGATTGGACAAAATGCATTATATAAACCAATTACGAACTATCGGCCATCCAATATCACGAGAGTTCTACCGATTTTCTGTTCTGCGGTCACACGATAACCATAGACGGAGCATTCTACATTCGTGTAACATATTTACGGGTAGTCTATCGGTTTATACCGATCGCAGGGTTGTCGCACTCAATTAGTCAATTTAGGACTCAAATTGAACCATATCCGTACAGAAATGGACGGGTCTGATAATTGACTGTTTTGTGTAGAACAGCACAAAAAGGTTATGTTAATTAGCTGGTGTTATTGGATTATTTAGCCAATTGGAGTCTGTCAGGCATACAGTAGTGCGGAAATGTTTGAACAGGTGAGCCAAATTGTATTATTTCTTCTTATTTTCAAACGAAAAAAAATATAAACAACATTTTGAGTGTGTCCAAATACTTGTAGACAAAAACTGGATTTCACCCATTACGGGCTAATAATTACAATTTGACATCTCAACAGAGACGAGAAACTTGGAAGGGAATATGGATATGCTTATGACCTGTCATTGGCTGGGTTAAGTGGCCACTTGATGTATTACAACATTCCCCATTTCACCTAGTAATTTATATCCATATCTGCCAATATACAGTAAAATGGCGCGATGCTTCACATGTGAACTCTCTGTCACCCATTGAGAAAATTGCTAAGCATTTCAGCAGAAACCTTTATGATTGCGAAAAAATATATTTGCGTTGCCAGCTGAGATTTTTTAATTTTTTTAAATATATCCAACGGATTAATTATTATCAGTCCCGATTTCAGTACAGTCATTAGTCCATGTGATAACTTGTACTGGCGCTGAAGCGTAGAGACTGACCATGCTCGCCTATTTTTCAAGGCATCAGGTTTTCAGCGTCCTGGACGTCCGCTGTTGACAATTCGTCGGTAGTTTGCGTCAGAGCTGCGGGACGTGGACCTGACCTAGGAAGATGCGCGGGAACTGGCGGTCGATCGCTTGCCTTGGAGGCAGTTCATGGTATGCTCTACATAGGGAGCGGATATAGTATGATGATGATTTTGCCTTTATGTGCCTAACAAATTATCAATGTTCCCTGGACTTGGTGTACCAATGTGTGTGCCTTGTAGAAGAAATACTTCCTCACTAAATCATTTAACTGTCTATTTAAGACTTTAGAAATATTTACAAACAGTTTATTTATTTAATTACAGGTAACTCTACAATGTGACAATATCTATCATTTTACATATTATCATAATAATTACACACATGGTTTTATTGCACATCAATTACAGAATTACACAGCATTATAATACTCGTATAGAAATTTACAGGTTTAAAAAAGCTTTAAGTACTTTGCATATATATGTTATGCAATCAGAGGTTATAAAAAGATTTCAAGTTCCTCTTGAATTCACCACATCACCACAGATAAGGAATTAAAGTGCGCCATGTTATTGTTAAAAGTTGGGAAAAAAAATGTTTTATGTGATCTCAACCGCAAAAAAAAACTAA
>JAGVSP010003130.1:0-50270 GCA_022494985.1 Micrasema minimum | reverse complement strand
CGGGACAAGAATAAGTTAGAGAAGTTTTTTGCTTCTAGATAGACAGGAATATGATTTATGGAAGTTTAGGCATAGTTGAAATAAGATTGGTGAAATTTGTCAATTGGCTATTTATGTGCGTGGATTTTCACGGTCATTATTGATTCTATTTGCTTTGTTTTTTGGGATTGTCGGTGTTATGCTTTTTGTCTTCTCCGACTTTTCGGCCACCGTTGCAGGCGCCATCTTCAGGGTGAAAATGTGGTAAGTTTATGTACTTGGAATTTGTACCGTGTCGCAGTCAGCAGTAGGTATTTTGGTGTTTGAAGACCTAATAAGAAAAATAAAACACATTACGTAGAATTTACATTAATCGGAGACTAGATCAAACGACAAGAACATAAATAAACAAATATTATTCATGTTCATTTTGACACGGAAACGGGAAATGACAGTTTAGATTTAAGATTTTGAAACGTCAAGTTTTTACCACAGATAACGGAGATGATAGAAAACAATAATAATACGAGCGGCCAGATAAACAAAAAATGGTTTATAAAAATGTTTCAATAATTTTTGGTACCTACCTAGCAATGTAGCAATAGAGAAAGACAGGTAGGTAAGAAGAAAAAAAAAATTAACGTGTTTCTCAAGTTGATTGTTGCGGTAGATTTTAAATTTTACTGATGTAGGTACATTGTTCAAGCTGAAAGAAATGCAATTGACAAATATGATAAAGTTTTAATGTTGTAAAATTCAATTCTCTACTGAATGCGGAGTATAAATAAGTTTGGCGACACGACAAAACGACAATTTTGACCTATGTTTTGAAATGTTATATTATTTAGACCTAAGTATTTTGGAGTTCCCTAATTGGACATTATTGTTGCACGCAGTTCTGACGTGAACTGTTTTTTGTATCTTGTTAAATTTAACAAAAAATAATAAATTTTTCATCCTTGATAACTTGAGCAGGCGGCTCCGGACCACGCCCTGCCGCGCTTTATTTAAGATAAAAAATGTTTGAAGAAATAATTTTTCCCTCTTTGAATAATAAGTATGTAGGTTTCAGACTGGATTTTTATTTTAACTTTTTTACCATGAATAAAACCACATTTTTTGGGCAATTCTGTACTTTATAAGAGCTGTAACTTTTTTATTCGTGGACCGATTTTAGATTTTATTTATTATGCTTTGTATTTCTGTGGACTAGGTTAACCCAGCTGCTTACTTAAAATTTAAATATCAGATCAACTTTTTCCTTGGTACTGAAAAGGACCTTTAAAGTGTCAATTTTATATAGTTTTCTTCACCGATGCACAGCATCCGAAGGCATGGTCGGATTTGAGGTCGTCTGCTGAGAAAATCTGGTACAAATATACCATGGTCAGCATTTGCGCTGACTACCCTTGCGATAAACCGAGGGGGGTTTTTGCAGCCGACCGACGCGACGCCGACGCCTCAAACCCAAAATTTGCAAATAGGATGTAACAGTTTGTTTTTATTATGATAGTATGTTTTTTTTTGTTATATTATAAATTGAGTATCCGAAACGCAGTTTTTTCCGGTACATAAACTTCTTTGGATCGTGATAAAATTCATGCATAAGGATTGGAAACCCATTTTTTACCAATTTAATTTAAAAAATAAAAATAATCAGCCGTCAAATATTGGAATTCTTGTTTGCAAACGTTGCCACCCACGCGTTTGAATACCTAGCACTGGGAAACAAACGCGCCTCGCCTGACTGCGACACGGTACAAATGTTTTAATATCCCCGGCGTGTTTTTATTGATTAAATTAAGTATTTCTACAAGTTTCTAGCCCAGGTCTGTCTTGGTGATGAGCGGAGGCCATAGAATACACTGCGGAGGCTGGTGGGACTTGCGACTCCAGTGCTCGTTATATCTTCGCATCCAGACATTTATGACAGCTGGCCTGTCAAACTTTCGTTTGAGCGAAGGCACACAGAGAGTTGCGTCCTCGGCCAGGTGACGAAGTGTCTTAAACGACACTTTTGTCTGCCGGTACGTGAGAGGATCTTCTAGAATTCTAGACCACTTGTACACCGCGCAAGGTGGGTACAAGGTGGGTAAGCACCCAACCGCTGAATCGCCGGTCCCAGCTTTACGACCTGGGACGGAAGATAAGCGAGGGTCTGGTGCCGGTACTGTTTCGGTCGAGACGCGCGAGTGGCACGTTGCTCTGCACGGTGGCCCCACGGCAAGCCAGTTGAGGATCGCATCCTCGTACTCGTACCTGCCGAGTTGGTTGTCGGCAACAACCGATATACCTAATTCACTAGCTTTAAAATAAATCCATGTAAATGAGGAAATCCATTGCTACCCGGAATTGAATTTTAAAAATGCTTTCGTGTAGACGCGAATATTTAAAATTTTGAAGTGGGATGAAATATCCCAAAAACGCACGCAAAAATTAATAAAAAATGTTGAAAATAGCATTCATTTCAAAATCTTAAACAATGACGTCACTCCTTGTATCTAAGTGTAGTGTTTCCGGTTTCCGTTTTTAAACCCCCGTAGCCGCGTTCCATGGCATTTTAATATGGAATACAATCTACATACAAGCTTCTATTGCAAAAAAGATGGCCGCCATTCAGTCTCTCTAGAACAGCTGTTAACAGTATATGACAGTTGAGTCGACGGTATATTTTATCTGTGCTTCCCGCGTCAGTTTGCATAGATTTTTGACAGTTTTGTTACTAGCCGGAGAAATACCATGGCCTTAAACAACCCGTTTTATGACGTCACTCCTGCAAAAATGACGCAGTTAGTACATAATGGTATTTAGCGCGGTATTTGAAATGTGCAACTTTAAAAAATCGTATCTTCATCAATAACTAATAAAAAAATATTAAACATATTTTTTTTTTGTTTAGTTAAATAGTAAGTTTATAGAAAAAAATTACTTTAGAAAACAGTGGATTCCCTCATTGATAAACTTCAAAATATTTTATTTTATCTTGTAAGTCTGTTAAAACTGTAGGAGACTAGAATAGAATCCCAACCGTCCATGCGCTTGGTAGCTGCAAAACGTGTTGTGATCTAGCCTCTTTATTGTACAGCGCTCTTGAGACGTTTTATAGCGCATCGGATGACAGTTATGGGACAAATGGGAGGAAATACCGGTAGGCCTCGGCCAGGAGGGGTGTCTGCTTGATGGCCAGATTGGAGAAGTGCGCAGAGCGGTCCAGGCGGCCGCAATTGAAGTGGATAGAGGAAAGCAGGAGCAGCACCCCCGCCCCCATGCTGATGGCGTCTTGCCGCAATAGCTGCATGCAGTGGATCTCGGCAGACTCGTACTCCCCGTTCTTGTACTCGCGCTGGGCCAGCTCCAGGAGGTCTGAAACCATACGGGTCCCGTCATACGTGACCGACACAATACATAATATAAATATTCAAGTCCGGAGCGTTGCACTCACCTATCGCAGATAGAGGGGCCTCCTGCGCGTCCGCCATCTCCGCCATCTCCATCTCCACCATCTCCATCTTATTGCTCGCTTAGATTAAACACAAACTTTTATACCTTAAGCGATATGTGGTTTGGATTCATTCAAGCGAGAGTCTTAAATCTCTCCACTCGCGTAATTCCGGCGTAAAATACCGAAATCAGAACACGAATTAACCCGGACCTCGGACACCCGTCGTATTTTGAGCTATACCTAATAAATAACTGAAGACCTCGTAAAGATTCGTCCCCAAAGGTAGACGTGAACCTAGATTGACCTGGATTATTTAGTATTGATCGCGAACGGCAGTTGTGTTGCAAAAGTCAGTCTGCCTGCTTAAAATCGGTAGAAATCGGCAGATTCATAAATTAATAAGTTTTTTCTAAGAAGTTTTTTGCAGTGAGTGGCGCATATTATACATATACAATATGTTTAATAATATTTGTATGAAAGAAGTTCTTGCGTTTTAGCGTTTAGGAAGAATTATTTATTTAAATTCGGGAGTAGGTACTCTCTAAGATATTTTGAGTACAGTAATATATTTATCTTCACACAGCTAACTAGCGTAAGAAAAAATCACCGTAAATTATTACTTCCTATTAGCCATATTTATCATCGCATCGGCATCGGCTTCGTTTAAGAAAACAGTATGCAAGGGTAAATAACTACCATAGAGTTCTAAAAAATGTGTCGGAGTTCGATTATCTTTATTAAGCTATGATAATACTTTAAATAGATAAAACTTTTAAATTTTTGCAAAAAAAATACAAATTGGTTATGGTTGTAAACAATGCCGGGGCAGAATATTATTTTTTACAAAAGACCTTTACATTTTTACTAATTTTTATCTTCGACGCTTTATTTTGTTTATTCTATAAACCAGTATTTCCAAGGGACTGAGAATTTTGCTCGACAGATATCCTTATTACGGGTAAAAACGTATTATCTCCCGTATTAGTTTGAAAATTTGAGATTGCCGCATCTTATATATTATTATCTTATATATATTACCTACTCTTCGGGTTACTGTAGTAGGTATCTGTATAAACAATGGTTTATAGAGTTAGTACATAATTGCGTATTATTCCTACGTATTGAATTATTAATCTTGATATCTCAAATAAACATCAGTTCTTTCATTACTGACCCTGGAAATTAATTTTAATTGATATTATTCTTAAAGTTATCTAAACAGTGACAAGGAGTGAGATTTCATCTTTGATCGGATAAACCATTTTATTGTTAGTGTTACATGGCTTATCTGGTTTAATAATAATTTTGAGTATAAAAATTTAATAATAAATTTGAATAAAGCTCTGTTGCCGCTTAGGTTATTTTTTCCGGCAAAGTGATGCACCAACGCTGATAGTAGTGAAAATCGGTAGATTGGGGCCTTATATCGGCAGGTCTACCGATAAATCGGTAGCTTTTACATCCTGTGTGAATGTGTCCAAAGATAATAAATAATATACCACACAGTCCTGCCTCCTGCCACCCTTTCATTTACGTTTCCGCTAAAATCTACAGCAAATCCCGTCTGATTCCGTCAAAACTTGCCTGTATTTTCGCTAGATGTCTCGCTGGACAATATCACTCTTAAAAACCACGAATCGTTTTTTAACTACTTCACTAACTAACTACCTAAATAATAACCATCACGTCATTTCTCCGAAGGGGTAGGCAGAGAGGATAGAACGCCACACCACTCTGTCCTGGCACGCTTCCCTTGCTTCCTCCACATTCATGCATCTTCTATTATACATACACGCATGTCGATTATTACGACTTTTCACACGACCACTTTATAAGCACATATTTATTGTACTTGATCATGCCATGTCTTTCTCGGCCTTCCTCGACTTCTACAACCCAGACACACTCGCACCCTAAATCCTTTTACCCGTTATTTCATTATTCATTCACTCCACATGACCTAACCATTCATAATTTTATCGATAATACTTACAGCCTTGCAGAGATATGTTACTCTTGTCTTGACAAAAACCTTTCATAGTCAATGTAATACATGTAATATACTACGGGGAAATGGCGTGATGGTTAGTTAGTTAGTTAGTTAGTTAGTGTTCATGACAGATTTTTTTCGTTTCTGATGAAATACTACTTATATACAGGGCGTCCCAAACTTATGGGACATGAAGGGGAAGTACCTTAAATATCGTAGATAGTGTATTTTACTGAAAGAAGACTTTATGTTACTTTTAAAAGTTAGTAATTCTGCATTCATAGATTTTCTAAAAATAACTTGCTTCGTCTGGGAATCGAACCGACTTAAATGTCAAAAAAAAATAAACCTACTTTTATGATGCCAATCTAAAGAATAGCTAAAAAATAATAACTTTGCTAAAGTAACATAGTATTTTTAAAAAAAGGAACAACATGAAATTAATCATTTTATTCAAATTAAAAACATACATGAAAAGTGCCGTAGTCAATTAAATAAGTATTTTTGTAAATTAATTATTTAAATGCTCAAAATGTGATCCCTCTTGTCTTACGCAAATCGCCTGACTCAATCATTTTACGTTGTTCCTTTCTTTTAAAATACTATGTTACTTAAGCAAAGTTATTATTTTTTAGCTATTCTTTCGATTGGCATCATAAAAGTAGGTTTATTTTTTTTTTTGACATTTAAGTCGGTTCGATTCCCAGACGAAGCAAGTAATTTTTAGAAAATCTATGAATGCAGAATTACTAACTTTTAAAAGTAACATAAAGTCTTCTTTCAGCAAAATACACTATCTACGATATTTAAGGTACTTCCCCTTCATGTCCCATAGTTTTGGGACGCCCTGTATATAATCAAAGTAATGCCATTCTTGTCAAAAACCTTTCTTCCGTAATGCTCTTTTTCAAAAATTCACATGTCACAGGGAAACAAAGTGATTAAAATGTATTGGATAGTGGAAGATTGACATAGTGAGCTCCTCCCAATGGACGTGCGTCTTTTGTCATTGCAAAACACAAATGGAACATAAAATTTTGACAATTCTCTTTGAAATCTAGACTTGTCTAGTGTAACATAACAGCTGTAAAAACGTCCATGTCTCGTCCTGGTTTTATTTATTTATTTATATTTTTAATGTTGTACACACAGAGGTACAATGAATTAAGATGAACATTTCAACATAACACCAATTACGTGCACGACACAATGTATAAGATAAATTTCTGAGGTCACCAAGAGTGAGCAAACAAGTATTTAAAGTATTTATGTTGTGTGTTTGTTGTATTGTGGTGTAGGTGTTGGGAAATAATAGGTTCTGAATATTTAAGCGCAGGAGACAACAATATGTTGGCTATCATTATAATAATAATAAATTAGCGTTACTCAGCATCCGCTTATAGCGAATCGAGTCGTTAAACGGGTCCAAGTCGTGAACCCTTTCATGTTTTGGAAAATAAGTAATCGTTCTTAATAGGTATAAGGGGAATTTTGAGCGGCCTTGGTGTTGCAGTGAGGTGTGTCGTGTGTTCATACGAATTGTTTTTTTCTAACCACTACGAACGGAAGTAAATAGCTTATCTAGTAAAATCAATATCATTGTTTAATGAACCATTTTAGTTAATTTGAAATAATAGTACTTGTGCGACATCTGTTGTTAAAATTAAGTGTAAAATCCATAGTGTAAAAGCTTTTACAAGCGTTTTACAGATGTCATGAAATTTTTTTAAAAGTTTTTAAAAATCAAATGGCGATTTCACCAGTTGGCCGGCCATTTCCGACTGAAAAAATAAAATGACCGAATGCATCCACAAAAAATCGGTAAAAAAATACACAATGGTACAGAATTCGCCAAATCATTAAAATATGAAATAATATCATTGAGACCTCTACAACTTTGAGGGGGAAAATCACTTCCGAAATTAGCGACACTCCGACGCACGACAAAGCATAAAACTAGCGGTTACTAACCGAGAGAACAGTAACCTGCAATCTAGGCCGTAGTACAACACCACCTAAATGTCGATACTGCAAACTGCATTATCTGCCGAGAGCCGCTAATGTTATATTTTGCCATTGCGTAAACTGTTTTACCTGCCGGTAATTGCTAGTTGGCAATTCGTCGGCAGTTTGCGTCAGAGCTGCGGGACGTGGACTTGAGTTGGGAGGATGCGCGGGAGCTGGCGGCCGCGGCGGATCGCTTGGCCTGGAGCCAGCTTGTGGAAATAAACCTCCACACAGGGAGTGGATATGAAATGATGACGTGGATGATATACCGGTAATATGGGGTGAATAAAAACACATTTTACATTAAAATTACTATATTTTGACAGTTTTTTAACATATTTTAATTTTTACTACTTTAAAATCTGCGCAGCTTTTCATGTTTGAAGTGTGATGTTCTTTTTTCTCTCTGCGGTTTTTCTGTTGGAAAAACACAATAATGTTTATTTAATTACAGGTAACTCTACAATGTGACAATATCTATCATTTTACATATTATCATAATAATTACATACACGGTTTAATTGCACATCAATTACAGAATTACACAGCATTATTATTCTCGTACACAATTTACAGGTTTAAAAAGCTTTAAGTAGTTTGCATTTATATGTTCGATCAAAGGTTATAAAAAGATTTCAAGTTCCTCTTGAATTTACCACACCTATCATTAAAAACATAAATATTTAAAATGTTTTTCTATGTCATTGTACAGTCTTAACATTCAGAATTAAAGTGCGCCATGTTATTGTTAAAGTTGGGACAAAAAATGTTTTATGTGATCTCAACCGCCGACTTGGAATATGCGAGTAGATAGTTCATAATATGCGAGTAGATAGTTCATAAATATGTTTAAACTTAATCGTTATATCGATCACTTTCCGTTTTGCATGAATCTGTATTAATTAGAGATGGATCAACGGCCATATTTGTAGTCAGCTACTAGTTGGCAAAAAGTGGCGACTAGTCGGCTGTTTACTTTATTCGCGTTTCTATGCTTAAAAATAGGGTGATCGAAATTAAATCGTAAACTATATTTTATAGTTTTTATAAATATAGGAATAGGAATAGGAACTCTTCCTTTGGTACTGAATTTTGATTTAAAAAAACGCCTACTTGTGCGTAATCAAAAACAACTCTAGAAAAAATGCAAAGTAAACAAAAACCTGTTCTGACATGATCGTGCGTCAAATGCGAGAGAATCAGCTGTAAACGAAGTGCCACGAACATTGTTGCTGATGCCACACGAACTCCACCAAAAGCAAAGATCGGCTTGGCCGACTAGTCGGCCCTTTTGCAACCGACTAGTCGGCCAGTCGGCTAGTCGGCCAGTCGGCCAGTCGGCCAGTCGGCTAGTCGGCCAGTAGTCGGCTAGTCGGCCAAAGTCATAGTCGCCCCATTTTCTCTAGTATTAATGTCGATATAGTTTTTAGACAAATTAATGTCGAACAAAAAATATTTTTAAGACTATACGCTTGTAAGGCGAGCATCATACGCTACAATCTTGCCGAAATTTCATAAAAATGATGGTTTAAATTTCACAAATATAAACTAATAGTTTATAGCAGTTTTTTTTCTTTCTTTTCTAACTTTTAACTCACTTTTATGTATATATAATTTATTTGTAGTAATCTTAGGATGATAATATTTTTCTTTCTTTTTTAACCTATTTTTGTTACTACCTGTGAAAACCTCTAATTGGTCTACTCTGTTTTCTTTTAATGTTTATTATAATGATTATCTGACTGTTGGTTTTCCTATAAATAAATAAATAAATAAATAGTAAGTATGTACAATTGTCCTATTTCCATAAATGTACTGAAATACGCATTGAAGTCACCACCATCATAAATTGTGCAGAAAATATCTCCCAGGAAAATTATATCACTTTCATTTAATTACATATTTATGTACGTAAAGTACTCGTACGACTAACTACTAATAATTACAGATTTCCTTTTGGTGGAAAATATTTGCTAAAAGTGATAATACGAATAGTCGCGGGACTGCTATAGCTGGCGGAGGGATGGACGACCGCGGATCGATGGGAAGGCGAGGGGGATGCTAGCGGCGGTAGTACCGGTACTGTACCCCGTACCCTGTACAGTACAGCCCTGTCCTAGTCCTAGTCTACGCAGAACCGCGGCTGGCGCGCACGTGTCCCTCGCTCCCGGAGAGAGGAAAACTTTCGCGGAAACAAATCTTCAACTCTTTGTGACTTCGCTCTTATACTTGTACCGCGACTTTCCAATATCTTCTGTTCGGCTCCTGGCAGGACCACTGGCCGGTAACGTCTGTTCGGCTCGGCTCCTGACAGGCTCGAGGACTTGCACTTTGGTGAGTCATTTTTTAAGTTACACTATTTAATTCTGCCTTTTTACACTTATGTCACTTGGTAATAAAATGTACTTGGATGACAGTTTTTTTTCTTTCGTGCCTTGCTATTTAATTATTGGGCTGATTTCAAATTCCCCTTAAAAGACTACTACACTCAATATCAATATTTATATGACATTCGTACCCAAAACATAATTTAGCATCAACAGGTTAACACGAATGTATCATTTAAAAGAGAAAATAAATTATTTTATTCTCATAGTACGTTTCATTGTAAAAATGAAAAATTAGTATTTATTTATTTATGGATGATTTATAAAGCGCTATTTTCGCGAGGAATCGTCTCAAGAGCGCTGTACAATAAAGAGGCTAGACCATAACACGTTTTGCAGCTACCAAGCGCATGAACGGTTGGGCTTCTATTCTAGTCTCCTACAGTTAGGGACTTACATAATAGAAGAAAATATTTTGAAGTTAATTAATTTACATAGATTAATATTGAAACAAGTAAATTATATAGGTAATATTACAAAGGTATAGGACATAGGTGATAGTTACAAGTTGAAAGCAGAATTAAAAGTTGAAATTAGTTTTAAAAAGGCACTTGGACTTGAAGTTTAACTGTGTGGGAGACTAGACCACCATCTTGCAGCTACAAAGCGCATAGATGGTTTGGAATCTAGCCCCCTTAGTAAGATCTAACTTGATTTTAGAACCCTAAGTAGTACTAAGCAAAAAATTAACTTTCCGGAAGGCTGTACCACTACTCATCTTGCAGCTACAAAGCGCGTCGATAAAAAACTCCGGGAGAAGTAATAGGCACTGCAGCAGGCAGAATGGCAGTCACTCAGATTGAGCATACACGGAATACCTGTGGAAACTCGATAGTTTACTGTGATACTTTTAATTATTGAAGTGAAAACTTCTTTAGAATCGTTGGGAGTGATTTGAAAATTTATGAAACGAAAAAGCGAAACTAAAAAGAGACAAACATATAGATCTATGGGATTTAGCCTGCGAGAGAGAATGAGATAGAACACAGTTTCCGCCGGCTGACAGTAGTTCCATCTACCTCATCAGATACATCTTCCAGTTGATCGCCGGCACTCCTTTTATAATGTGGAGGTCCTAGGCTATAAAACAGAATTTGTTCTATTCATGTATCTGAAGAGGTAGATTCAAAATTTTGTAGCAAAACGAGGGAGAAGGCGCCTTGACGCGGTATTTCACAGTTATATTGATAAAATCGAAACAAAAACTTTTGTCTCATACTTTAGTTATCATAAGCCGCTCGTATCACTTGTAGAAATTGAAGACATGGATCATGAATAATAAAATGAAAAAAAATTATCAAAACTGGGTACCAATATTTATAATAAATAAATCCTATAATTATCCCACTCCTGATACTGCATTTATCTCATCTTTCTCAGCTTAGTTTTATTAAGGTTTCACTTCGGTTTTACTACACTCTTCATTGTTATTTTGTCTTCTTATTTTCTCTTCTTAGTTACTAATTATATTATATAGAGCTTATTATTTATATTGTAAATATTCATAGAGCTTATTAATTTTGTAATAAATTAAATTTTTAACTATATATATGTAACTGGAAACATTCACACCTGTGAATGTTCTGTATACAGGGTGTAACAAAACTCGATGTACAAGCGGGAAACCAGTGAATCTTAATCGTATTGGAGTCGATTATGAAATATGACTTTTAAATCTGGGCTTGAAAAAAAAAAAAAAATTTTCTCGCAAAAGTTTTCTTAAGTATGGCAGATTACGTAAAATAGCTCCAATTCTTATCAAAACGCGTTTTAAAAATTTGATTTCTTTATGGATAGTATGAATTTGAGTAAAGACATGATATTTGATAACAATTTGCAAAAAAAATCGAAAAAAAAACTTCGTACTCAATTTTCTCGAAAACTAAGAGTCAAATCGAAAAATTTTATTTTACAAAATCGACTCGAAATGTGATGTAGATTCCCTGGTTTCCCGCTTGTACATCAAGTTTTGTTACACCCTGTATGTACGGAGAATAAATAAATAAGGCGGGCGCGGGCGCAGGCGGCTGGGGTATAGCGCGGGGCGAGGGCTAATAACCGCCTACCCCTTCAGATCCCGATACCGCGACTATGGTCCCCGCTACAATTGTTTCGGCTTTGACCGGCTAATAAATTACTTGCGCTTTAATTAATTATAACGCGATGTTAAGTATTTTTTCACAACGGTTTCCGGATACGGATTAGACAGCCGAAATAAGTCATATTTTAAATGACACGCGAAGGGGGTAATTTTTTAAATAGCACGCACCTTAAACTTGGTGCTCACCGTAATGTTCCTTATTTAATATAATTATACATTCAGGCTCGGTAAATTATTTATTTATTTTCTGAAGAATACAAGAGCACAATTCAAGTTAGGGTTTGTGTCGTTGTTACTCTCTATAATTGGGCCTCCTGGCCTGTTGAGGTGGTTAAAAAATAAAAATAAAAGATGTTAAATTCGAAACCATTTGGTTTCGAATTTAACATCTTTTGTCTTTTTCATTTGAAAATAAGTAGGTAAATTCTAACAAACACTAAACTTGTTGTTTGGTACCTAATAGTTAAAAAACGAAAGTAAACGTTAGAATTATTTTTAATGATTCTTTTTTGTAGAAAGAAAAACAAATTAGAATTGATATAACAGATAATAATCAACTAATAGTATTAACCCGCTATAAGTTGCAATGCCTCTCAAAGAAATAGAGACTTTCTGTTTTAATTTGTTCATTGAAATGCTTTTGGATGCAAAAAGATGTGAAAGAAAAGATTGATTTAAATACAATGGTGTTTATTCATAAAATGCTAATGGTTTATTACCAGATTATTTTATGACAAAGGTTCAGTTTAACCGCAACACCCATGAGTATAACACCAGAATTAAAAATAATTTAAAGACAATCAATAAATCTAAGACATGTACTCAGAACAGCATAATGTACAAAGGATTCAAAAGGTATAATGAACTACCGGAGACCGTCAAACAAATAAACGGATTAAATGAATTCAGAAGCAAGCTAAGTAAAATACTAATGCTATAATAAATATTTATGTAATATATTAGCTGTAAGAATTTTTTATTTTTATAGCTAAATAAAAATGTACAAACAAAATATTTTTTGTTTTTTACTGTTTTGTGCGTAAACAAATTCGAAAGTTTTTCAACATGTGAGCAGGCCATTTATACAGCCGGAACCGTTCAGCTGTGGATTTTCCTAATGCAGTCCACAAACTTGCAGTGATGGTCACTGTGCTTTGCTGATTATAATCATCATCATACCGTATCCGCTCGCTATTTGGAGCTTGTGGATTCCACAAACTGCCTCCAAGCCAAGAAATCGGCTGCCAGTTTCCGTGCATCTTCCCTAATCCAGTCCGCGTTCCGTAGGTCTGATGCAAACTACCGGAAGATTGACGTCCTGTTGCTCGATCACAGATCAGTACCGACTCGGTAATAAGCGACGTGATAACGATTTTTCTTACTTATGGATGTTTAACGTTTTCGCGATCACAATGGTACACACGCGTTAAAAGTTATCGATCGGGAGTATTAAACGAGCGCATACTAGTCGCGAGCCATTTCCCGAGATATATCTTATTCGCGCATATATTCATTCAATCTTTATTATAATTTAGCCGGTTTTCGGTAAGCCAAATATTGAGAAAAGCAGTCGACATAATAAAAAATCAGGACAAGCGCGATGATTTGACGTTTGACGTACGGCCGCGATATGGCGTAGATCGGCTCCGCTCGGCTCAGATCGTCGATGCTCGGCTCGGCGATCGCGGTATTGAACGGTATGTCATTGTGATCGCTAAAATCGTTAGCGTTAGCACGTGATTAGCACGTTTTTAACTACGTCGATAGTTATCTGTGATTGAGCTACTGGGATGTTTAACGTTTTCGCGATCACAATGGAACATCCGTTAAAAGTTATCGATCGGGATTATTAATTACCGCTTTAAATATGGAAAATACGCCAACACTGTAAGAAAGTAAAATAATTTAGTTTTATAGAGTTTTAATTTATCATGCCATTTATTTGCTTTAAATCAATTTGAGAAAGCAATAAAACGAAAAGAATGCCTTTCATCTATGGTGCTTGGCAACACGACCGTCTGTCAAAATAATATTTTTCTATCACAGAGCCCCCTAAACAAATTTAGAGAAACGGATACATTTTTCATTAGCTTCTTTTTTAAATATATTGTGTTAATGAATCTTTGTTTTTAACTCCAAAAAAATTTAAACAACTTAATTAGTATCACAAAATGATCCTAGTTTACCCTTTAGTTGGCAACGTTCCTATCAACAACGGTGTTTAGTGCAGTGTTTCATCCAGGCCAGTTAAGAGTCACATTTATAAAACCCTCTACTGTTTAGTACAATATAAAGATATGTACAAGTACATATATAGAAAATAAAAGAATAGATAAAAAGATGGATGTAAGATTTTAGTTACAACATAGGTTCTGCGCCATTTGCTCGCATTGTCCTCTCTTCCAACAAATATAACAAGGAAATACTATTTCGATGCGTTTATCTGGATATGTATATATTGTATATATACTTAGTTTTAGGTAGTTACTAGTTACTAGTAGTTACTAGTTACCACTCACTGTCCGTAGTCACGAAATGTGAATATTTGATTGATATTATACCGTCCTAGTTCCTAGTCGTACCGTACCGACTGTCATTATTTTACGTATATTCTTACCCACGCGATTTATCCACATCACCAATGTATCTACTTACATGTAAATATAACTCAGTGGTGACGGATATATGACGGTAATCCGTAAAATCTCCTTGACAATAATTTATCGATTTCCGTGATAAACGCGTCACAACCGCGATACATACCTACATGCAGTGCTGAACTTTGTTCACAATCTCTTTGCGCGTAATGAGGAAATCCACTGCCACCCCGAATTGAATTTTAAAAATGCTTTCGTGTAGACGCAAATATTTAAAAATTTTGAAGTCGGTTTAAATATCTCAATAATTTACCCAAAAATAAATAAAAAATGTTGAAAATAGCATTAATTTCAAAATCTTAAACAATGACGTCACTCCTTGTATCTAAGTGTAGTGTTTTCCGTTTCCGTTTTTAAAGATGGCCGCCATTCACTCTCCCTAGAACAGCTGTTGACAGTTTAAGTGACAGTTGGCTGGAGAAATCGTTTGCATAGATTTTTGACAGTTTTGTTATTGGCTGGAGAAATATGTTAGCCGTGCCATGCCGTTAGCCGCCCGTTTTATGACGTCACTCCTGCAAAAATGACGCACTTGGTACATAGTAGTATTTGGCGCGGTATTTGAAATGTGCCACTTTAAAAAATCGTATCTTCATCAATAACTTATAAAAAAATTTTTTTTTTTTTTTTGCTTAGTTAAATAGTACGTTTATAGAAAAAAAATACTTTAGAAAACAGTGGATTCCCTCATTTTAAGGTGTTTGTCATTTATTTAAGTACTAAGGTTGCCCTTAAATTAGTAATTTAAAATAATAAAATATATTTTTAAAATTAAATTTCATTCCCACTGAGCCAAACACTTTGATAACTACTCGTAGGTACATAGTACCACCTACTTTTACACTTTTAAACAAATACTTTCTTACAATTGGAAATTTGGAAGGGAATATGGATATCTAGGCGTTTACAGGGTTTATGACCTGTCATTGGCTGGGCTAAGTGGCCACTTGATTTATTTCAACATTCCCCATTTCACCTAGTATTTGATATCCATATCCGCCAATATACAGTGAAATGGCGCGACGCTTCACATGTGAACTCTCTGTCATCCATTGAGAAAATTGCTAAGCATTTTAGCAGAAACCTTTATGATTGCAAGTGAGATTCTTACCGAATTATATCACCTACTAGGAAACGCCTGAAGATGAATCTTCAGTTTGTTATGCTTATAGCTTTTACCAGCTAATTTTTATAAACAACATTTTGAGTGTGTCCAAATACTTGTAGACAAAAACTGGATTTCTATTTGGACACACTCAAAATGTTGTTTATAAATACTTTCTTATTTAGGCTGATTTTGGCTTGAAACCATATTTTTATATGAAGATTGTGTTTATTCATAATTAGGTATTAGAAAAATAATAATATTCTTATTAATAGTAATGAGGGAGATAGTATAATCTGCCCTTATTTTTCAAATACAATAAATAAGTAAATTCTGTATTTATAAAAATGACCATGAGAAGGAAGTTCAAGTTCCTTGTACAGTGTGCACAGTGTGCAGTGTACACTCACCCCTCGCACCCATGATCGTGGGTAGTTCGCCGTGGGTAGTTTGCAGCAGGCAGTAGGCAGGTACGTTATACCCCCATTCTCCTCACCCGGGGGAAACTTTGGCTACTAATATTGTTTATAATACGTTTAATAAGCGTCCTCCCATCGCCTTCGGAATTTTTTCTTCCAGAGGGAAGTTTGAATATGGAGCCGCGGAATGTTTACTCAAGGTTGTAATTGCGATGGAATCACCCATTCTTTCCGCAAAATGACCTATTAAGGATTTTACGAATAAGTTGAACCGCCGAAATTAAGGTAAAACGTAAAACATAAATGAGAAAAATTATTCTGAAACGTATTTTTTACCTTTTACGAAAAAATAAAAGAAGTTACTAATAAGTTTATGTACTTGAGGAATTACATTGGGGGCATAACATATCGCGATACATATATTAAAAAGTCTAAATGATACTAACTTTGTAGTTTAAACACAAACATATATTAACTATTCATAATAGAGTTCTGGTACCAACCCTTATGTATGGTGGTGAAGCGTGGTGTTGGAAAAAGAAGGATGAAAGTAGATTTAATGCAGTTGAAATGCGATATATGTGTGGTAAGACTATGTATGATAGGTGTACAAAAGTCGAAAATTAGAGCAGAGTGCAAGGCTGAGATAAGCATTATCGACAAAATTAAGGAAGGTCTTTTACGATGGTTCGGTCATGTAGAGCGAATGGATGATCAAAGAACGGCTAAAAAAATATATGATGCGACTGTACCTGGATGTAGAAATCGAGGAAGGCCGAGAGAAAGACATGGCATGATCAAGTAAAACAAGTGCTTGAAAGTGGGCATGTAAGAAGTCGGAATAATCGACGTACGTGCATGAGAAGATGTATATGAATGTGGAGTAAGCAAGAGAAGTGTGCCAGGACAGAGTGGTGTGGCGTTCTATCCTCTCTGCCTACCCCTTCAGGGAAATGGCGTGATGGTTAGTTAGTTAGTTAGTTAGTTAGTTATATATTAACTATTTTAAAAGTACCTACGATTTGTGATTTGCGATTTGTGAAAATAATTGATGATGATGTACAATTTATTTTTTTATTTTATTATTTTATTTATTTTATTTATTTTATTTATTTTATTTATTTTTTTTATTATTTTATTTATTTTATTTATTTTTATTTATTTTATTTTTATTTTATTTATTTTATTTGGGATTTTTATTTTAGCTATAATTATTTATGCATTTATTTTATTTTATTTACAATTTATTTAATTATTTATTTATTTGGGATTTTACAGCTATAACAATGCAATATACAATAACAAGTAAAATTACAAAAATCCACTGATAATGTCATTCTTTTTATGATAATTAGTGATGAATGAAAGTAATGTTTGTGGCTATCGTGAGTGTGAGTGTGGGTGAGGGTGTGTGTATCTGTGAGTCATACATAAAAATATGGAAAGAAAGAAAGGGAGGCAGGAGAGGCAGGAGAGGCTTTGAGAAAGAAAAAAAACAGAACAAAAATATTTTATTAAAATGGTAAATCTAGTGTTCCACACCATCAATGTACCAGCACACCTTTTTACTACCCACAACGTTAATAGTTTTAAAATGATGAAACGAAAATCTTAGAATATTTTTTACGTATGATATATTTGATGTGTAAAAAGTGGTTTGACTATAAGATGAAAACTCGTAAGGCTCGTCTCGGAGGCTTGGGACGGCGGTGGGGTGGGGGGTGGTGGGGGTATATGGGGGTGGGTGGGGGGGGGGCTGACAACTTTTAATCAACTTTGTTCCCAGAAATGATTCCGCGTCCCGCCTGGCTAACAAGAGTGCTACTAGAGGTAGGAACGAGGAATCTGCGTAGGTACCATTTGGTTGTTATGGAAGCCAATGTCAATATATATCGCTCTTTTTAATTGAATTCTTCCAAGTCGATATTGTGGCGCGTATTCCGCAGCGGAGGAATAGCAAGTACATCATTATTTCGTTACAGTTTTATTTTTAAAAAATATAATTAGATAAAATTTACTGAACTTTATCATTTATGGAAATGTCATCATGAACTTATTTGCTTCATATGAACAGGTATAAATTCAAAACGTTTGTAAACACGCAATGTGCCATTTAGACATTAAAATAAGATAAAATTTAAAAAATGTAATATCCAGTTCCTTAATACAAGTTGATATAGTGTATCTTGATCATTTTATTACATGAAGGTAAGATGATCAGTCTTACGCTTCAGTACCATCATTACACATTTTAAAAAATCACAAAATAAATATTTCGTGTTCAAACCCGCGACCTCATGTGCCAAATAATATGTAGGTATAAGAGTGTTTAGGTATCGCAAATTATTAAATGAGATTAGCATGCGTTTTATTCTGAAATTAAGAAATGTTCCATTAAACGAAAGAAAACAATAAAATTATTAGATTTTATTGATATCCCAACAGAGACAGAGAAACTCTGGAAACGAATGTGGATTATCTAGGCGTTTACAGGGCTTATGACCTGTCATTGGCTGGTTAAGTTACAGAGAGACATCTTAAGGCGTCTTCTAGTGAGCTTTGATCACTTTTTATCACATGAAGGCCAGACGAAATAACAAAGCAACTTAAATGAATTATACCTGAAATAAAGAAAAAAACTACAATTAAAGCCTAGTTTTACCTGCTGAAAACATCCTGGACTTTGCAAGTTGCTCGAATTCGGGAGTTTCTTATCCTGTCCCTTGAAGTTTTCCCGGCAATACGTCTTAGAATTTTCATCTCCAAGATTTTCAGCGTGGATTTGGTCTCACAAATTAATGTTGGCCTCTGTTTCAATTCCATATTTTTTCATTATTGGGTGAACACAGCTGTTGTAAATTTTCACCTCGCGTAATGTGTTGATTTTCCAGATGAAAATTGTAGACATCCCGAGATAGTTGCGGGTCTCTTTATTCAACCTTTTGTTTAGTTCTGGAGATTTTGGTAACCGAACAGGTCCCAACTTAAACTGACCAAGATGCTGCAATTATTTTGTTTAATAAAAATGTAATTAGTCAATTTAATAAGGTATGTGATGAGTACCTATCTTGTACATACATTGATTATCTAGATATTATAGTTTTTTAGTTTTCTAAATTTTCCAAAATATTACTTTTATTTTTCAGTTACGTTACTTTTCCTTTAAAACATTTTATCTATGCGTTACATATTACAAATAAGCAACTGTGTACAGGATGGGTACTTTGCAACAATAATTAGTATATAAATCGACGCCTCCTACGTATAATATCGTAACCCTCAAAATGCGATTTTACAGGAGGAGCATTTGAAAATATTTTCGTTCATATGCATTGGTTGTAGATACGACAAAATACGCCCCAAAAAAGCCCTTATTATTGGCAAAATATTCAATATTTTTAGATACTTAAGAGATAGCCTATAAGTGGACTTTATAGTTAGAAATTAATGTTGTATATATTTAAAATAAGTGTATGTCTGTTGGCTGTCCATAAACAAATAAAAAAAAATAAAAAAACTTGACAAGTTTGCATTTTGCTGGATTCGTTGAAAGGTCGTATTTTATTTTCATTAAAGAATAAGTTTTGACAGTTGCACAGTATTTAGTTAGATAAACGGTAGATTTATCCGAAGCGACTCGGAGATACGAGGGAGAGCAATTGCGTATACAAAACGTATCGCTTGTATTTAATCTTCCTTTCTGTAATATACCTATTCTCCAAATGGACTCCACTTCGCTCCTTGAGCGCTCCCGTGCATAAATTAACGATTGCTCTCATCAATCTTTAGCCGTGCAGACGCAGCGGGCCTGGCTGGGGCGGACCGCCCACATAAATAAAGCCTATTACATTCTTATAAACATACAGTGCTGATAATCTGCAGACCCACTTCAAAATAAGACCATGTAATGCGACCTGAAGTAGAACGTTAGTTGCACACCAAAGTTAGGCATAAAAAAGATAATTTCTAAAAAAAATATATAAAGATTTGCTAGACTTTTCACTATTTTACACAATAAGCTTATAACTCAGCCTAAGTAATAAATATTCCACAAAAAAAAAATATAAGAACTGGCTAAACCACATGAAAATCGCAGCTAACATAATGATACATAAATTCTATTGAATAGTATCTAAGTATAGTATATTCCGTTTCCGTTTTAAAGATGGCCGCCATTCACTCTCCCTAGAACAGCTGTTGAAGTTTAGCTTTTGTGACAGTTGGCTGGAGAAATCGTTTGCATAGATTTTTGACAGTTTTGTTATTGGCTGGAGAAAATATGTTAGCCGTGCCATGCCGTTAGCGCCCGTTTTACGACGCCACTCCTGGCAAAAATGGACGCACGGAGGTACATAGTAGTATTTGGGTGGCCGGTGGATATTTGAAAAGTGCTACTTTAAAAAAATCGTATCTTCATCATAAACTTATAAAAAAATATTATTTTTTTTTTTTGAGTTGACTTAAATAAATAGTACATTTATAGAAAAAAAATAATACTTTAGGAAAACAGTGGATTCCCTTCATTTTGGAATGTCGTTTGTCCAATTCTACCTTCTCTGTTGGGAATTAAAATGAAATATTAAAATAAAATAAATATTTCTATTAAAATTACATTTTATGCCAACTGAATCCATAACACTTTGTTAACTAATAAAAGTGGATAAAAATACCATTACGGGCTAACTTTTACAAGTTACATCTTCAGACCCTTGTAACTTGTCAGGGAATATCGGATATCTATGGCGTTCACAGGGTTTCTGACCTGTCATTAGGCTGGGTTATAAGGGCCAACTTGATTTATTAAATAAATCCCCATTCACCTAGTTTTGATATCCATATCTGCCAAATATACAGTGAAAATGCGCGATGCTTCACATGTTAAAACTTCTAAAATCCATTGAGAAAATTGCTACTAGGCATTTTAGCAGAAACCTTTTATGATTGCAAGTGAGATTCTGACCGTAAATATACTCACTATGGTAAACGCAAGTGCCTTATCCTATGTACAGTTAGATGTAAATATAGAGTAAAAAAGCGTCACTTGGTAAACAACATTTTGAGGTTTTGTATTCTTAGAGTCCAAATACATAGTAGATAAAAAACTGGATTTCTATTTGGACACACTCAAACTGTTAGGTGTATAAATAACTTTTCTTATTTAGGCTTATTTTTGGCTTGAATCCATATTTTTATATGAAGATTGAGGTTAATATTTGAAAGAAGTTTCTGTATTACTCATAATAGCAGTTCGAAAAGTTTAAATATTCTTATTAATAGTAATGATTGGACGTAGTATAATGGGCACTTATTTTTCAAATACAATAAATAAAAATTCTGTATTTATAAATAAATGACCATGAGAAGGGAAGTTCAAGCTCCTTGTACAGTTGCACGAGGTGTATTGTGCAGTGTACACTCATCCCTCGCCACCCATGAGCTTGTGGGTAGTTCGCTTTCGTGGGTAATATTTCCACAGGCAGTATGCAGGTACGTTTATACCCACCATTCTCCTCACCCGGGGGAATAACTTTGGCTTACTAATATTGTTTATTAATACGCTCAATAAGGCGTCCTCCCATCGCTTTCGGAATTTTTTCTTTTTACGGACACAGAGGGAAGTTTGAATATGGAGCTGCGGAATGTTTACTCAAGGTTTGGTTTAATTGCGATGGATTCAACCTTTCTTTCCGCTAAAATGACCTATTAAGTATTTTACGAAAAAGTTGAAAAAGAAATATATCGAATTATAAATGGTATAACGTAAAACATTAAATGAAGAAAATAAAATATTCTGACAACGTATGATTTTCCTTTTACGAAAAATAAAAGAAGTTACTAATAGTTTGTTGTACAATGGAGGTAATTCTTACATTGGGGACATAAAGTATCGCGATATATTTATTAGAAAAGTCTAAATGATGCACTTAAGTCGTTTTGACTCTCTATGTTTTAACACTAACGTTATATTATGTTCATTTTATGGAGTTCTTGGTACCTACCCTTATGTATGGTGGTGAAGCGTGGAGTTGGAAAAGAAGGATGAAAGTAGATTGAATGCAGTTGAAATGCGATCTCTCAGGCGAATGTGTGGTAAGACTATGTATGATAGGTGTTCACAAATGTTCAAAATTAGAGCAGAGTGCAAGGCTGAGATAAGCATTATCGACAAAATTAGAAAGGTCTTTTACGTTGGTTCGGTCATGTAGAGCGAATGGATGATGAAAAGAACGGCTAAAAAAATATATGATGGCGACTGTGCCTGGGATGTAGAAAGATCGAGGAAGGCCGAGAAAGACATGGCATGATCAAGTAAAAAACAAGTGCTTGAAAGTGGGCATGTAAGAAGTCGGGAATATATCGACGTGCGTGCATGAGAAGATGTATGAATGTGGAGGAAGCAAAGAAGTGTGCCAGGACAGAGTGGTGCATTCTTGTCGTTCTAATCCTCTCGGTTAGTTAGTTAGTTAGGTTGTTAGTTATATTAATGCTATTTTAAAAGTACACTAGTTATTGCTATTTGCGAAAATAATTGATGATGATGTACAATATATGATGTTATGATGTTATTTTATTTATTTATTTATTTTATTTATTTTATTTATTTTATTTATTTTTTTATTTTTATTTATTTTTATTTATTTTATTCATTTTATTTATTTTAGCTTTTTTATTTATTTTTTTATTTTTTTTATTTTATTATTTTATTTATTTTATTTATTTTATTTATTTTATTTAGTTTTTTTATTTTATTTATTTTATTTATCTTGTTTAGCGTTATTTATTTAATTTATTTTATTTATTTTATCCACTTTATTATTTTAGATATTTATTTATGTTATTTATTTTATTGATTTTATTTATTTTTATTTATTTATTTGGGATTTTTTACAGCTATAACAATGCAATACAATACATGTAACAAGTATTAAATTCTGTAGCCAATTACAAAAAATCACTGATATTGTTATTCTTATTTATGATAATTGTGATGAATGAAAGAATGTTTGTGGTTAGGGTGAGTGTGAGTGTGGGTAAGGGTGTGTGTTTCTGTGAGTTCATACATAAAAACTATGGAAAGAAGGAAAGGAGGAGGAGAGCAGGAGAGGCTTTGAGAAAAGAAAAAAAAAACAGAACAAAATATTATTATTAATATGGTAAAATCTAGTGTTCCACACCATCAATGTACCTGCACTCTTTTTTACTACCCACAACGTTAATAGTTTAAAATTGATGAAACAGAAAATCTTTTAGAATATTTTTACGTATGATATTTTTGATGTGGTAAAAAGTGGTTTTCTTGACTATAAGATGAAAACTCGTAAGGCTCGTAACGGGAGGCTTGGGACGGCGGTTGGGGTGGGGGGTGGGGGTATATCGGGGTGTTTTCCTTTGACTGTGGGGGGGGCGCTGAATAACTTTTTAATCAACTTTGTTCCCAGAAAATGATTCCGCGTCCGACCTGGCTAACAAGAGTGCTTCTAGAAGGTGAGGAACGTGGGAATCTGTAGTTAGGTACCATTTGGTTGTTATGGAAGCCAATGTCAATATATATCGCTCTTTTTAATTGAATTCTTCCTAGTCGATATTGTGGCGCGTATTCCGCAGCGGAGGAATAGCAAGTACATCATTATTTCGTTACAGTTTTATTTTTAAAATATAATTATATAAAATTGACTGACCTTTATCATTTATGGAAATGTCATCATGAATCTTTATTGATTTCATATGATACACGTATAAATTCAAAAACGTTTGTAAACACGCAATGTGCCATTTAGACATTAAAATAAGATAAAATTTTATAAATGTAATGTATAGTTACTTAATACTTTCCCTTATCCGCACCCAATGGTGCATAGGGCACTGCATTGGTACACAAGTGCAGTGTATCTTGATCCATTTTATTACATGAAGGTAGAGTTGATCAGTCTTATACGCTTCAGTACCCGTCCAGGTATCACACTGTGAATTATTAATGTGAAAAATCACATGTAAATAAATATTTCGTGTGAACGAATGTGGATTATCTTAGGCGTTTACAGGGCTTATGACCTGTCATTGGCTGGGTTAAGTTACAGAGAGACATCTTAAGGCGTCTTCTAGTGAGCTTTGATCACTTTTTATCACATGAAGGCCAGACGAAATAACAAAGCAACTTAAATGAATTATACTGAAATAAAGAAAAAAACTACAATTAAAGCCTAGTTTTACCTCCTGGACTTTGCAAGTTGCTCGAATTCGGGAGTTTCTTATCCTGTCCCTTGAAGTTTTCCCGCAATACTTCTTAGAATTTTCATCTCCAAGATTTTCAGCGTGGATTTGGTCTCACAAATGTTGGCCTCTGTTTCAATTCCATATTTTTTCATTATTGGGCGAACACAGCTGTTGTAAATTTTTACCTCGCGTAATGTGTTGATTTTCCAGATGAAAATTGTAGACATCCCGAGATAGTTGCGGGTCTCTTTATTCAACCTTTTATTTAGTTCTGGAGATTTTGGTAACCGAACAGGTCCTAACTTAAACCGCCCAAGATGCTGCAATTATTTTGTTTTAAAAAAAATTGATGAGGTATGTGATGAGTACCTATCCTGTACATTCATTGATTATCTAGATATTATAGTTTTTATTTTTCTAAAATTTTAATTTCCAAAAAATATTACTTTTATTTTTCAGTTATGTTACTTTTCCTTTAAAACATTTTATTTATGCGTTACATATTACAAATAAGCAACTGTGTACAGGATGGGTACTTTGCAACAATAATTAGTATATAAATCGACGCCTCCTACGTATAATATCGTAACCCTCAAAATGCGATTTTACAGGAGGAGCATTTAAAAAAATTTTCGCTCATATGCATTGGTTGTAGATACGACAAATTACGACCCAAAAAAGCCCTTATTATTGGCAAAATATTCAATATTTTTAGATATTTAAGAGATAGCCTATAAGTGGACTGTATAGTTAGAAATTAATGTTGTATATATTTAAAATAAGTGTATGTCTGTTGGCTGTCCATAAACAAATAAAAAAAACTTGACAAGTTTGCATCTTGCTGGATTCGTTGAAAGCGCGTTTTTTATTTTCATTAAAAGGAGAAAAAAGATATAAAGATCCTCCTTGTACAGTGGAGAGCAAAAAAACTTATTTTCAAGTCATGTGAATAATGTTAGCGAATAAGTTTTGACAGTTGCACAGTATTTAGTTAGATAAACGGTAGATTTATCCGAAGCGACTCGGAGATACGAGGGAGAGCATTGCGTATACAGAACGTATCGCTTGTATTTAATCTTCCTTTCTGTAATTACCTATTCTCCAAATGGACTCCACTTCGCTCCTGAGCGCTCCCGTGCATAATTAACGATTGCTCTCATCAATCTTTAGCCGTGCAGACGCAGCGGACCTGGCTGGGGCGGACCGCCCACATAAATAAAGCCTATTACATTCAGTATTTATCCTAATGGACTAGTGCCTAATTCTTTTCGCACAAAGTATGCTTAAAGTGAAAATGCTTGTCTCAAAAGCTATTTTCTAAAGTTTATTATATTTGTAACATCTTACTTAGGGATGAAAAGTCTTAGAGCCTACACACGTAGGTTTAAAATACATTATATTTGTAACATCTTACTTAGGGATGAAAAGGCTTAGAGCCTACACACGTAGGTTTAAATACATTACATCGGTAACAATTTTTAAAAATAAAATTCTGCAAAAATAATTCAGATAAAGAACGTCGTTGTTTCTGGTTTTACCATTAGATTACAAAACTTATCATTATTATTTTATAAATTAATTCATCTTTAATTTCGGTATACAAATGAAGCAGGTTTTCACACAGTAGGCTGTCATATTTCACACAGTAGGTTGTCATATTTCAAATAACGTTTCTCTGGGAATTTAATGTTGGAAATTGTTTTCGAGAAATAAGAAACTCTACAACTTTGCTATTTTTTGTATTGTGTGTATGAATTTTTTAAATTGACAATGAACCTTTTACCGCATGAATTATTAAGGATATAAAAATAAAAACACTTTTTAGCGTAAACGAGAGTTTTTTTCAGCATAACTAAATGTAAGTAAAAAAATACATAAATCATGAAAAAATCAAAATAAAATAAAAGAAAATCTACATATGGCTTAGTATGCAATCAAGAAAAAGTGTATATAACCATAAATGGTTTACTATGAATTAATGTAAATTAACGCAATTACAATAAATATTTTACATGGAAATCAATGATTATATTTATATGAAAATCTTTAAAGCAATTTCGTTTATCATTGAAGCATAAGTTGACTTAACATTTCTCTGAACAATTAAACCAATCAAATTATCCGTAAACAAACACTTGAAAAATATTGTCGGTGATTCTGAGAATTGTATTTTTTCTACTTGACTTTCTGTTGTTTTTTTAAAGTTTTGTTTTTTTTAATTTAAAAGTTAATGGGGCCTGTAAGTTTTGGGAAACTTCGTTTCATCGGCCGAGAAATCAGATTCAGACTCAGGAATTATCGTGTTTTTTACGAGGAGAGGTTCATATTCAAGGTCAGAATCAGAAGCAAGCTCATCATCACTCGAAGAACCATCACCAGGGATAGAAGTCATATGTGCTTAGAAGTACCGCAGAACACGATCCATTTCAGAAAACAATAGAAAATACGTTAAGGGGCTACTAGGTCCACCCTTTGTTAATTGTAAAATGTAGTAAGCGCCCGGATGAGCGCTCGTTAAAACACGACCAAAATCCGATCGAACGTCGCGCCATTTGGTTTCGTTATTATTTGCATCGCGTAGGTATACAAAAAAATACACGATAATCTTTAAAATGTAGTAAGCGCCCGGATGAGCGCTCGTAAAAACACGGAATTTAATATAATCAAAAATCTACTAATGTTTTACAAATTTTAATCAGATAATGCATTAGATATATACGTATTCTTTAATACATTTAAAAAAAAATCTTATATGTACTGTTTTTGTGTTATGCATCAAATGTTATTAAAAACAGGGAGTTTCTTTAAATTAATTGTGATTCAACGAAATATTTAAATAAAAATTTAGTCCGATAATTCACTAGAAAAAGAATTAATAATTACGTCATATTTTTTTCATTTTTATTTAATGACCCATGAAGTACAAGGGAATTTTGCCCTGACGTACATGAATGTATGGGGGACCCCGTAAGGGGCCTAAAATGCATACGAAGCCATATTTGGTTAACAATGTTTCATACGAAGCCGAATATGTCGGTTGCAAAAAATAGACGTGCGTATGAGAAGATGTATGAATGTGGAGGAAGCAAGAGAAGAATGCCAGGACAGAGTGGTTTGGCGTTCTATCCTCTCTGCCTACCCCTTCGGGGAAATGGCGTGATGGTTAGTTAGTTAGTTAGTAAGTTACAAATCATTTTGATATTCTTGAGGACTTGTTCAATATGTATCCATTCTTTTTTAATATGTCATTTACCTTTAACCATACATGTTTCACAGATAAACATAACACTGTTTTGTAGAACATCAAGCCGAGTGCGTTGTACATTGGACACATTGTTGATGTCATAAACAAAAAATACGCGAAAATATTTGTAAAAATACTCAATTTTTATTTTATTTTAGTCTATCAATTTTTTTTATGATACATTGTTATTTTTAATGCATTCCTCACTGGGGGACCCCGGCCGAGAAAAGCATTTTACAGGTTAATGTGTTTTTTTCGACAATATTATTTGTGGAAATGTCGAATATGAAGGTTTTTGTAAGAAATGTGAACATGATTAAGTGTAAGATTGTAGTAAATGGCGATAGCTTGAAACAGGTGGAAAAATTTATATATCTGGGAAGCATGTTCACTAGGGATGGAAATATGGACAAGGACATTGAAAGGAAGGTTAGTGCCGGTAACAGAGTTAATGGCGCCTTAAAGTCGGTCGTAGCTAATAAGTGCTGATCAAAAGAGGCTAAATTGGCAGTTCATAATGGAGTTCTGGTACCAACCCTTATGTATGGAAGCGAAGTATGTAGTTGGAAAAAGAAGGAAAGAAAGTAGATTGAATGCAGTTGAAATGTGATCTCTCAGGCGAATGTGTGGTAAAACTATGTATGATGACTGATGCCGAAATTAGAGCAGAATGCAAGGCTGAGATAAGCATTCTCGAAAAAATTGAGAAAGGCCTCTTGCGATGGTTCGGTCGATTATGAAAGAACGGCTAAAATAATATATGACGCGAGTGTGTCTGGCTGTAGAAGTCGAGGAAGGCCGAGAAAGACATGGCACGATCAAGCAACACAGGTGCTTTGAAAGCGGGCATGTAAGAAGTCGGAATAATCGACGTGCGTGCATGCATATAGCTGTATAGATTCTGAATATTTTCTGCTTTTTTTAATTTGTTGAAAATTTCCACTTGGAAATGATTTTTTTTTAGTCTGTAAGATGTTTGTAATCACTTTTGTTTCTATCCCTATTTATGTGTGTATAATACAAGGTGCGGAAAAACAGACAGTTTTAAAGGGCTATTAAAAAACGACGCAACTCACAGAAATTATGTTTATATGATTTTTTTTGGTACATCATGCCGTTTTACGCATCAAGTCTTGAAGATGACATCAGAAAGATGATGGCCCCCGGCACCATCGTACTAGATGAATAATTGACTGTATTTAGGGACCTGTTGCTCAATCACAGATAACTATCGACGTAATTAAAACCGTGCTAACCACGTGCTAGCCCTAACGATTTGATCGATCACAGTGACATTCGTTCGATACCGTGGTATCGATAGCCGAGAATAGCGATCTGAGCCGAGCGGGGCCGATGAACGCCATATCGCGGCCGAATGTCAAACGTTAAATCAACGCGCTTGTCGGATTTCTTCTCATTCCTAGAGGCAAGTTTCCTCAACGGAAGAGATCAAATTATGATTCGGTATCTTTTTATCAAAACGTATTATTATTATTTCCAATTTAGTTTACTTACTTTAAAACAATTCAGGACCCTTAGTAAAATAAAACTATAAGTACATGTAAGTATTGAAAATAAATGGGTAAAAAATCGAAAAGCTGCAATACCCTTAAAAAATTACAATAATAAATAAATACTTTGAAAAATAAAAAATGTTTTTAACGTAATATTTGTAAAATTGTAATTTTTAATTTTTTGCAAATAGCGTTGGATGATGAACGCTACAATATACGAAACATTTGCAATAAGTTTATGACTTACCGAAATAAAATTTGATCCTTAAAAAAGTTCTTCTAAAATAAAACTTTTACGATTATCTTATCTCGTTCGAAGCTGCATCTTGGGATGTCGACTCCCTGCTGTCATCAAGGGAGTCAGTGGCCAGGTAGGCAGAGATCCATCACGGTGCGGCGATTTCTATTATCGTCCATTCGCTCGACGCGAATATGGCAGTTTCTTCTTCTTTCTCTTCCCCCACCTGGGCTGCGATTCCGGTCGTAAACCCAAACGTCACTAGACGCCCATTTCTCGCCGAACTGTCAAATTGTTTATCTCTAATTTGACTTGTTCGACGAATTTGCTTCTCCATAAATGTTTATCTTTTATGTCTTGTGGAATGCATAGACCTTGAGAGATTATACCAAGATTCTACTCTACATTGAAGCCAAAAATCTGATTCCAATTTTTGACAGTGACAGTTAAGGGAATCGGTAAAATGTCTTAAACCTTAGTAGAATCGCGGCGCTGACAACATCTTTGCAAGTTTGCACGAATTTGAGAGTTTCTAATCCTGTCCTTCAGAGGTTTCTCAGCGATAGATCTTAGTTAGACTATCAACATAGATTTGGTTTTTCGTGTTTCTGCTTTTGTTTCAATTCCACGTGTTTACGGAGCTAACGCAGGTTGTAAACCATACTACTGGTTCTGTTCTCATGATTACTATTGATATTCGATATAAAACTTTAAAAAATGATATTTTCCATTTCACTTCCTCTCGTTCAAGCCAAAATAACCGTTTGGTGAAGGGGTGGGGCGGGGTCGGGAGTACGGGGGCGGACGGCTGGGGCGGAGTGCCCCGAAGTGCCTTCTCGGATTGTTCCCCCGAACAATGACTCCTCCGGGGCGGACTCGGGGAGTGTTGTTCGCAACACCGAAATGAAAATCTATTATTGACACCCGGAGCCTCCGTAATTATGCAGTAATGCTGATCTGTTTCCTGAAACTCCTTTCCCATCACCATTCTCCCCAAATTCTGATGTCTTCTTCTTTCACTATTCGATAATATTATCTTCATATCTTCAAAATGTACAAATTTAATATTGATAGAATTGGGTTCTTTCCGATTTTTTATTTTTTATTTAAAAAATTGATTGAAAAATTACGATATCAAGGGAATTAAAAATTTTTTTTTACGGTCATATGAAATCAAATCAAAAGCGCCTTCATCCGTGCTCATTAATTTGTATACAATCGTACTGTAATATTTTTCTTGTAACCGGTAGGTACCCACTAAATCCTTTGTGCACCGCGCCGGCTTGCGTAGTCATAGAAAAGCGCATTCTTTCTGGAAGATTCGCGGCTTGTAGGGTACCCACTAAATCCGTACTTGGTCATGCCATGTCTTTTTCGGCCTCCTTCGGCTTCTATATCCAGGCATTTTTAGAAAACAATAAATGGTAGATAGCACTCATACTCTATGTAGATCTACATACGACTCATACTGTTAGATATAGTAGGTACCTATTAATATTAAGTTTATATGTAGTTTCAATTTTCTAAGAGCAATTGACCGGGGTGGTTATAATACAATAGCTCGTTATTGCGGGGCGTTTTCAGATTTCATTTAATATTAGTAGATGATATTCTATATATTTCAAAACTCGGTCCAATCATTTAAATGCCGTCTTTAGAGCTTAGCGCCATTTTCTCACGTATTTATAATTAATAAGTAAAGCTTATCGACCTTTTGTATTTATACAGGATGGTCTTACGCCCATAAATAGGAGCCTTCCGTATATTTTACACCACTTGAATGGAACAAAGCAACGAGATTTTATAACGAAATACATATTTGGAAATATTATTCCACGGGAAAGAAGCATTCTTCAGTTATGCGAGAAAACAAAGATCTACAAAAAACAAAGCAAACTTGGCTGGCCCTAGGCCATTTACTACGTATGCCTCCCGAGAGCCGCTACCATGCTTGCCTATTTTACAATCGCTTCAGGTTACTCTCGTCATGTCCACTGTTGACAATTTCGTCGGCAGTTTGCATCAGATTGCTGCGGACGTGGACTTGATTTGGAAGGATGCACGGGAGCTCGCGGCCGATTCGCTTGGCCTGTAGGCAGTTTGTGGATTCCATATACTCCACATAGGGGGCGGGTAGGTATGATGTTGATGATAGAGACTCCACCACGTGACTCGCGGCCGTTTTCCCATACAAAAGATTCCCCGATTTTCTCCCCTGAAATTTTAATATTAGGTGCAATGATTTTTTCAAAATTTTTAGATATCGACCAGATGCGTAGTTTGTATCTTCTCATTTTTAGATAATTGGCAAATGCACCCTTCCTGGATGAACTCCATATTTGAAAACAACACCGGTTAATGACACAGGTGGTTCCCTCCCATTGTACAATATTTTACTTTTGTGTATGCCAGACAGCTAGACTTACTCTTTTCCATTTTTTCCCAAAGAATAGTGCGTGAACAACGAGATCGGAAAGCTTTATTGACGTCTAGAAAACATGCAGTGTATTAATTTTCCAGATTTATAGTAAGCAACTGTTTGTTTAACTGCTGTGATGAAGCGCGGTTAAGTACTTTGCAGGGCCGCGGACGCCCTGAACTTCTTGAGTCTGGCAACCATTTTTTCGGCTTGTATTGAGTGTGTCGCGTGGTTGTCAAGCTCTAGCCCGGGTCAGTAAAGAAAGAAAAACGCAAAATGCGGAAGCCGTAATGGCTTTAATGCCTTTAAGGCCTTTAAGGCTTTTAAGGCCGTATTGCCTTTAGATAAGGCGTTGAACAGAGGATCAAAATGTGATCCGGAAGTGACCCATAGTGCCGAGGTATTGTCCGTGAGTAAAATGATATTTGTCAAATCAATCTCAGATCGATACTCAAAGGCCCCAATGTTATTTTACTCTTATTTCTACCAGCCGGCATTTTCCCACGCATCTTATCTTTTATTATTATTTATCGGGCCTAATGGCTCCTTTATATGTGTGTGGAGGGTTGCTAACGCGCCCTGACTCTTGATTGGACCCCGATGTGGGATATAGAGTTTATGTTTTTACCAACTGAGCCAGATTAAAAGCTATACCCAAAAAATCTGCCGGTTGACGCCACCCGTCATATTAATTAACGGATTTGTAGTGTCTCAAGTCGATTATTGTAAACGGCATGTACGCCGGACTCACCGATGAATAAATGACTCGCCTGCGATCAGTATTGAATCGCTGCAGCTCGACATATCTTCGGAAATTTCTAAAGTTCGACCACATCACTCCACTGCTAAAAGAAACTGCACTGGCTGCGTCTTTTCCACAAAGGGTTAGAATACAAACTCTTGTTGGCTAATGTACAAAGCCATGCATGATGCCGCTCAGAGTATATAAAAGAGCTTTGGTTCCAGATAAACTAGTGAAAAACGTCTCACGCTTCGATTCAGCTAACATCTACATCTACATCTACTATAGGCAGGGTTTTTTAGTACGATCCGTAATCAGCGCACAAAATTTGGAGAGCGCGCTTTTGCGGTTTTGCGGCCCTGTGGCTTGGATATGCTCCTCCACCAGAAGTGCGCGCCACTGTCAGAGTGAAGTGATGTTTCGAAAGAAACTTAAGACCACCATGTTCTCAAAATCTTTTTGATTAGTTTTGATAGATGGTAATTTCCTACTCAGAAAATGAGTTTTTACTCACTTTAAATTTCCCGAGCCGTTTAAATTCAACTTTTTAAATCGGCCCTTGAGGTATATTTATACGATAAACGGCGCTAGCGTTAAATTTTATCATGATAATACATAATAATTACTAACTAACTAACTTACTTAACTAAACTAACTAAACTATACCATCACGCCATTTCCCGAGGGGTAGGCAGAGAGGATAGAACGCCACCACCACTCTGTCCTGGCATACTTCTCTTGCTTCCTCCCATTCATTACATCTTAAATTTTCTTAATTTTTTATTTTTTTAAATAATAATAGAGCGAATTATTGTTTATTTATCACGAATTGTGCATCGCTAATGCAATCCATAAATCCGAGCGACGCCGACACTCGTCGGAGTGCCGAGTTATCAGCGGAGATCCAGGACGCAATTTCCCGCGAGCTCCAGGAGTCCTGCTGGGCTCCGTATAGATGGTCTCGTCATCCAGCATGATGCGCTAAGTCCCGAAGGATGAATCTGGTACCATTACCAACGGAAATTTCCTCCACGTGGTTGACGATTCAGTTGCAAACATTTTTCTTTCTAAAAGCCTTGAGCGCTTTGTCCAATTAATTTTTGGGGAATCTGTTATTACATAATTTGGTTTTAGCCCTGGAATCTGGTTTACATCTTCATGTTCAAAATGTCGAGAAACTGTTTTGTTTTACTTGTCATTTATTCCACACTAATTAAGATTTCATTTTAATTTTTAAAAGGTAAAAACAAATTCGTAAATAGATTCAATGAGGGAATCCACTGTTTTCTAAAGTAATTTTTTTCTATAAACTTACAATTTAACTAAACAAAAAAAATATATTTAATATTTTTTTATAAGTTATTGATGAAGATACGATTTTTTAAAGTTGCACATTTCAAATACCGCGCTAAATACCACTATGTACTAACTGCGTCATTTTTGCAGGAGTGACGTCATAAAACGGGTTGTTTAAGGCCATGGTATTTCTCCAGCCAGTAACAAAACTGTCAGAAATCTATGCAAACTGACGCGGGAAGCACCGATAAAATATACCGTCGACTCAACTGTCATATACTGTTAACAGCTGTTCTCGAGAGACTGAATGGCGGCCATCTTTTTTGCAATAGAAGCTTGTATGTAGATTGTATTCTATATTAAAATGCCATAGAACGCGGCTACGGGGGTTTAAAAACGAAAACCGGAAACACTACACTTAGATACAAGGAGTGACGTCATTGTTTAAGATTTTGAAATGAATGCTGTTTTCAACATTTTTTATTGATTTTTGCGTGCGTTTTTGGGATATTTCATCCCACTTCAAATTTTTTAAATATTCGCGTCTACACGAAAGCATTTTTAAAATTCAATTCCGGGTAGCAGTGGATTTCCTCATTCTCAATACTAACCCATTCCGTAAGATGAGAGTTCTGTGTATTTTGTGCATTTCACGTCACATATGATAGATGCGTAAGAAATGTATTGGGATATTTCTTTTTTTTTCTTTTTCTTTTTCAATCTAATGCTCCCTAGGAGTTTTAACAATAAACTCATTTAGGGACAAATAAAAAACACATATTTATTTTATTCTAATACGCACTGACATCACTTAGATCACAAAATAAACACAATATATACAAAAAAACAGAACCAATCCAATGAAAATATAAAACCTAAAGAAACAATAAAGTGAATTATAACAGTAACAGCAAAACCATATATTATATCGACGCAAGTAGAAAAGGTATCATTCAAAATACTTATTAAAATAATATTTTTTCAAATCAGAGGTCCTGTTTCGATACGATTTTTATTATTTTTTTTATTTTCTTATTTCGATCTTAAACATGTCAGATAACAAATTAAATTCGTAAAATGCTATGTATTTAAGGGATCTTGTATCGAATTTGGTATTGATTGAACATAAAATCTTAAATAGTAAAATCGACGGTTTATAAAGATACCGACACAACTGCAAATTTCTGGTTTTGAGACATCGCGATTGAAAGTTAAAAAGCCCCCGAATTTTCGCTTGAACACCAAAGACAGTAACCCCTCCTGCGGTGCGATTCTACCAAGGTTTAAGACACTTCTGCGCATACGAATTCAGTACAAAATCGTATGCGCAGTAGTTGGAAAAATTTACAGAATCGAAGCGCTGGCGGTACATTTTTGAAGTTACAAAATGGCCGTTATCATAATAAAATAGAGCATAGAATTACGCTTTTTTCAATGTTTTGTTTTATATGTACATTTATATGTAAATGCTATTTTTCTGAATAAATTGAACGGAGATACTGAGGGGGGTAACCTTAGAGGGGTGGGGGGGATATAAAATATATCCTCCTCCCCCCTCACTAAACTGCATAGAGTAGATGAAATAGTAGAATATTTTTCCTCTATGTGTAGCTGAGAGAGTCCCCCAGGACTCTATAACAGCTGCGGGTGGAAGGTGGGTTCGTTATCCCCCCTCAGCATAAAATTACGAAATTTTTGATACCAAATACTCAGAAAATCTTTTTTTGCAGTTGTGCCGGTATCTTTATAAACCGTCGAAATGTTTATGTTTGAAAATTATAAGTAGAATTCGCTGTCAGATTTAAAGCTTAAATTTTACAATGTTTATTTTTGAAAATTATAAGTAGGATTCGCTGTCAGGCAGAATAAAAGCTTAAATAGTAAAATGTTTATTTTTAAAGATTATATATAGGATTAGCCGTCAGGTTGAATTAAATCTTAAATTGCATGATGTTAATATTTGAAAATTATATATTTTGTTATCCGTCTTCAGAGGTTTATTTCTTGAACACATCAGCATATTCTGAGGGTTGAAACTGGTAATGGGTCGAAATGATTACAGTACCAGGAGCTCAATCACAGATAACTATCGACGTAGTTAAAAACGTGCTAACCACGTGCTAGCGCTAACGATTTGAATGATCACAATGAACATACGTTCATACCACGTTCGCCTTGCCGAGCATTGCCGAGCGTTGCCTCGGCAAACGTCAAACGTCAAATCAACGCGCGTATCAGATTGTTTATTATGTCGACTGCTTTTCTCAATATTTGGCTTGCCGAATGCCGGCTAAATGCAATACGGCACTCGAGAAAGATTGAATGAAGATATGTGCGAAGAATATATATCTTGGGAAAGGGCTCGCGACTTGATGCGCTCGTTTAATAATCCCGATCGATAACTTTTAACGCGTGTTCCATTGTGATCGCGAAAACGTTAAACATCCATGGTAAGAAATCGTTATATCACGTCGCTTATTACCGCGTCGATAGTGATCTGTGATCGAGCAACAGTTGTTTGCATTTCATGTCTCGTGTTACTACGTCTGACTGGCCGGTGAATGAGGTTGAACTCGTGACCTGCATACCCCATGTAGAGCACGGGTTAACCACGTTACACTGCATAGAATGCCATATCGATAGATAAATTAGCCTTGAACCCAAATTGATTACCTGTCGTCATTAATTTGTCAGATATATTATAATACTTAAAATTACGTTTTCAAAATAATAAATTTGAAGGTTTAAATTATTCAAATGTCCTACATTCTGAAAAAAAAACGCCGAAACTTAATGTGCACACATAATGTATATACGGTATATTATTTTACTAACTCAATGCTTTATTACAATTTGACATCTCAACAGAGACGAGAAATTTGGAAGGAAATATGGATATCTAGGCGTTTACAGGGCTTATGACCTGTCATTGGCGGGGTTAAATGGCCACTTGATATATTACAACATTCCCCATTTCACCCAGTATTTGATATCCATATCTGCCAATATACAGTAAAATGGCGTGACGCTTCACATGTGAACACTCTCTGTCATCCATTGAGAAAATTGCTAAGCATTTTTACAATTTGGCATCTCAACAGAGACGAGAAATTTGGAAGGGATATTCATATTCCATATTCCCTTCCAAATTTCTCGTCTCTGTTGAGATGTCAAATTGTAATTATTAGCCCGTAATGGGTGAAATCCAGTTTTTGTCTACAAGTATTTGGACACACTCAAAATGTTGTTTACATATTGTTTGGTTTTAAGTATTCTTGTAAAATTATTTAAAAAAATGATTGTGCCCAAATACTTATTACAATACATTGATTTTACCCATTAGGGACTTGCATTTAATTCAAATAGACTTTAGCCAAGATTTTTTTTAAATTCATAAATCACTATACGATATATATTTATATTATATACTCAATCAATTAATTTATTAATCATCTTGACAAACGTTCAGAAATATCTATACCTACATTACTACATACATATACATCACATCACAAAAATCAAGCAATAAAAAATAATGTATTTACTACCGTAAAAACACAGGCTGCGGCTGTGCGGTTGTTTGACCGCTGTTGCTGTGCGGTTATTCGACCGCTCGCGCTGCCGCTGTTTCTTCGTCGTTTCCGCTCTGAAATTGTTATTTATAAAACTGTTTCGAAATGTATTCTTTGATCCAATATGGTGTAGCCATATATTTTTTATGGAAACATTTCAGGCAGAAAAATAATTTAACCGCGCGACAGGTTGGCCCACATGAATAGGTAAATACGTTATACCTCGCATATATATGTCGTGGAGAATGTGGAAGGGTGCCCTCCCCTTCCCACCCCGCCCCTCCTGCCCATCCAAGCAGCGCACGAGCCGCAATAGTTAGCTAAACTCAGTGTGCAGAAAGGGGTATTATGTATCTAGGCATAGCGCCTAACAATCATTGAACTTATTTTATAACATTATCGTATTACTGCATTATCATCATCATACCACATCCGCTCCCCATGCGGAGCATATGGAATCCACAAACTACCTCCAGGGCCCCGATTCTACAAAGGCTTAAGACATTTTAGCGATTCTGATAACTGTCACTGTCAAAAATCGGAATCGGATTTTCGGCTTCAAAGTAGAGTAGAATCTTGATAGAATCTCTCAAGGTCTATGCATTCCAGAAGACATAAAAGATCAACATTTTACAATTAAGGTAACAACAAGTAAGGTTAGAGATAAACGATTTGACAGCGATTTGACAGTTCAACGGGAAATGGGCGTCTAGTGACGTTTGGGTTTACTTCGGGAATCGAAGCGCAGGTCAAGCGATCGGCCGCCAGCTCCCGTGCATCCTCCCAAGTCAAGTCCACGTCCCGCAGCTCTGATGCAACAACCCGTCTACTGTCTATCTACTGTCATCCGGCGAAGGCGTTTCGGCTGGCCAGGCCATAACTTTCGATTTTCCTCCTGAATCTTTGCACAATTTTTTTTCACACTTTTTAGATATCTACCAGAAACGTGTTTATACTTATTTTTTAATCATGTATTTATTTCCTTTGAGAAATAAATTATCAAAAACTCGATTCAAACACTGTTCTGGTCGATGTTCAAACGTATAAACAGTTATTGCTACAGTGCGAAATTCCAGGAATAAAATCGAGAAGTACGATTGTACGGAGGAACGACTACGGATCGCGTGACAGCCATTTCATAAAACATACTATGAAACTATGGCCCGTAGCGTTAAAAAGAATACTTCTCCTGGGAACGCTAAAATTAATCAAGAGGAATATTACGATGTGAAACGCGGGTTTTCAATCAACACTATAATCTTTGTACAATGTATAATTTTATCTAATAATATCCCAATCATGTTTAAGAAAATAAAAATTTATATCGCAATAGAAAGAAATAAGTTTGGCTCCATGGCTTGAGCGGCTCACTATAATGACATGTACCCCTCCACCGACATTGGCGTATTGGTGGCCAAGTGAATAGAGGCTGTTAAAGATGGGGATTCTGAAAAATAAATACTGTAAGTGCGTGTTTTCTCGTAATTGTCAAACTCCAATATTCTCACATGAAAACAAACCTTTCGCATTAACCAACTTGGGCGTCATAAACAATTCATTATTCCTGGCATGTTACGCGACCATAAAGCTGATCATTATCATTTTATTAATAATCATTGCAGTTGTTTTTTCATTTTTCATTAATCGGCCATGCAATGGGCCTTAACTTAAAATCATCGTATATCGCTTATTAATTATCCGATTCACAAACGGATTGCACTGACGATATTGTGATTGGTTGTGTTATAATTTTGAATTCACTGAAAATTACAATCCTATCCATTGCAAGTGGAGACATAATAAGGACCTTAAAAATACTCTTATATGTTTCTTAAAAACGATTCTACGGAAATTAGGCAACATTATGATTATTATTATTATTCCAACAGAGCAGTTATAATTTTTTTAAATATCAACGCATTTTGACAATCAACTTAAAAGTCAATGTAATAACATATGAAGCGTAAGACTGATCACAAAACAGCAAAACACATCATGATCGTGATTCATTTCATTAACTTGGTGTACCACTGCTGCAGTCTTTACGTATTATTGGGTGTAATTTAGTACCTACATAGTAGTACAGAGTTATTATTTATTTAATAAAGACAATTACACATTGAACATTCATTTTGTTTATTTATTTCAACTTTTTGTACAATGTCTTGCATTGGCACGTTTATCCCAACTAATATACGAGAGTATAAATTGTTCTACATTTAGACTACTGCTCATTTATATTTATTATGCCTTAGTAATGAAGGAGAGTTAAAAAAACTTACAAATTTTGCAAAACAAAGCTATGCGTATCATATTGAAGTGCGGTAGAAGAAAAATGTTAAACATTGTATAAGGATAGTGCGGCGTGTGTCAGGATAAATAGGACATTAACATCGTGGTTTGACGTGTGCTAACTCTAGCCATTTGACCGATCACAATGAACATACGTTCATACCACGTTCGCGTTGCCGAGCACCATAGATGATAATAAATATCGCGGCTAAACGTCAAACGTCAAATCAAGAAAGTCAACGCGCGTGTCGGATTGTTTATTATGTCGACTGCTTTTCTCAATATTTGGCTTGCCGAACGCCGGCTAAATGAAATACGGCACTCGAGAAAGATTGAAAGAAGATATGTGCGAAGAAGATATATCTCGGGAAAAGGCTCGCGACTTGATGCGCTCGTTTAGTAATCCCGATCGATAACTTTTAACGCGTGTTCCATTATGATCGCGAAAACGTTAAACATCCATGGTAAGAAATCGTTATCACGTCGCTTATTACCGCGTCGATAGTGATCTGTGATCGAGCTACTGTTTACGTTTACAATATGTTGCGCTTCAAATAGAACAAATAGAAATTCTTTATTTTTATTGTTTTAACGCCCATAGGGCTTTTACATAAACATTTTTAAATGTTACACAGTAGGTAGCCAAATTAGAAATATATACAAAGAAAATACATACGAATATTCAATTTGGCAAGAAAACTTATGCTAAGAAAAAATACAATTTGATATTAACTGGAGCAAGTTACAAATGGTTCATTTTCAAATACAATAAGATAATATTAATACAATATAAAATGAAATGGAGCAAGTTGCAAATAGCACACTCACTATTCATTACCGCCAGAGATGGCATCCAGACACTGCTCCCGAAAATGAACTAGATTAGTGTTGAAAACATCAATATTATTAGCATACTTGTTTGCCAGTGCGTGCATTCGTCGTAAAGACGAGTTTGCACTGTGAATTGCGTATTTCGTGTGCAATATACTATTACTACTACTTTCCCTTATCCGCACCCAATGGTGCATAGGGCACTGCATTGGTACACCAAGTGCAGTGTATCTTGATCATTTTATAACTAATAATGGCTCCTTCTGATTCCAGATTCCCGTAAGTTATTCAATACGGCTCACGAAGTATCGAGTAATTAAAAATATTATGAAACGGGGAACGATTAAAGAATGGTTCTTCAGGAACGGCCGTTCATTATTATTTCTCGCTGCTATTTCTTGTCCAGCGGTCGGGGTAGGGGGAGGGTTCGATTCATTTATCCGTAAATGTTAGCGGAAAGCACGATAGGGGGATGAGGGAATTAAAAAAAAAAACCTGTTCAGCAGTAAATCACACACGTATGTTATGACCCACGCGGTGAAGTATTTAGGTGTTTATCCAGCCTATATTTAACTTTACAAGAACGTTTTCCCTTTCTTTTTTAAAACTAACAGAGTTACGCTACACCAATACTCAACTATTACAATGAAAAGCCCCACCCTTTTCCCTAGTACTGTTTTAAAGGAATATTGAGTCTTTTTTCAGTCCAGCACAACTCTACCGATTTTTTAAAGCTAAGCCGCGAAATTTAATAGATGTCAGTTTTAACTGGAAAAAGCGGAAGAAAAAGAAGGTTAAATACGCGACCAATGCTTTCATTGCCCCTATCACTGTCTCGGCTCTAAGATTGTCATAAACACATTCACCCCAACCTGCTCAAGGAGCTGGCCCAAATTTACAGTGTAGGGATATTAAGTAGTTCTACCCCTTTTTTAGTAGTTAGTTACAACCACACCCACCGCACGCCCGCCCCCGCCAAGAAGAGACGCAGCAGCAACTCGGCCGAGTCAAACACACAACATACAATATTTAACCAGTCATCCTATCTGGCGGACCTATTTCATGCGTCCCTTGCCGCACCCTATCCACATCCTAACCAAAACAAGTCACAGTCCTACGCCAAGAACAGAGAAAAGAAGGACTCCACATGGAAACCCACGCTCAGTCCAGGAGAACGCAGCCCCGAGGGCGGACTAGACTGGGGACTTACCCCACTAAATCGTAATGTTAGTGTTATCAAAACCTACTCCCTGTTAGTGTTATCATAAAATACTAAATTATTGTTAATGTGTCCTTTTTGTATGGATAGGTAGGCTCTTTGGATAGGTTTGTGATAAGGTACGGCAGGGGACGTATGAAATAGTCTCAGCCAGGATAGGATGATAGTGTGAGATGCATACATGCGTTCTGTCCCCATCCCTCTTTTCCCTATTATCCCCCCTCCATTGAGACCCCGACTGACCGCGGATGCACGGGTGGATGTTGTGGGATGGGGACTAACTGGCGAGGCAGTATGCGGTCTCCACACGGGTGGTAAGTAATTACTAAATAATAAATGATCGGGGTAGAACTAACATACCCTACTACTGTTAATTTGGGCCGGATTCTGGTTGGTTGGGTGATGGAAACAATGACAATTATATATACATAAGCCGAGACAGTGGTAGGGGCAATGAAAGCATTTGTTCGCGTACATAACGTAAATTCATCCGTATTTTTATCACACTAACAATCTTAAAATCGCGGTTTAGCTTGTCTGAAAAAATCCGGTAGAGTTGGCTGGACTGATAAAAGACTCAATAGTCTTTAAAGCAGTCTAGGTAAGGTTTCAATACTGTAGCTAAAGAGCTGATAATAAGTACAACATATTATACTGCTCCCTTTCTTCTCTTGTCAGTACCTATCTCAATTCTTATCGGTTCTCTATTTTTATGTAGATTTCTTTTTTGCACTGTAGGTTCACATTACTATGCTCTGTATTTCAGAAGTACCATATTAATTAGGTTTATTAAGCATTTATAGCGGGAAAGAGGATTGTATGTATCTACTATAATATTATTCAATGCTTGTTAAATACATAGTAATAGATCCGACCGTTTCATTATTTTGTGTTCATATTTTAAATTGTCTTAATAAACCTGTTCTCCTCTATGGCTGCGAATTCGTGGCACCTACCAAGGCCAAGATTAGCAGACTTCTAAGTTTTGAGAATATAGTGTATTAGAAGAATTTAAAAATTAATAAAATAAATTCCTTGATATTGTAATTTTTCAATAATTTTTTTGAAATAAAAAATAAAAAACCCAATTGGAACCCAATTGGTCGAATATTGGACATTCAGCATTTTTGCAGCAGTGGACCCTTAAAATGTTGATAGCACGCGGACTGAGAGAGGGGCTTGTAGCGCTGACGTCACTAATATTTGGACAGTCTCCTGCCGATTATAATATCAATATGTAATAACAGGCCGTTCCAGAGATAATAATGTGTCCCTTCCCGCAGATTGGCGGGTGGGCAGGTACCTGAGTACCTACATATATTTACATAATAAGGCGGGCGAGAGCCGATAATATGAAGGAATTTTAGCGCTTATCCAGCAATGATTCCCAGTTCCCAGGTGCCACACCTAAATATGGGTACTAGAGACTCCGATACATCTCATTACTCGGCGAAAGTAGGAACATTGCTCGGAGCCGGCGGCGCGGCGCGGTCTCAGGTATGTGTTAGATTACCAACTGAATTACCTTATCTTATCAACGCTGCGCGCTGTAGCTACGGGGCACAACACGATATCTTCGCTACAAAATATAAACAAGTCCGTAGGAAATGAGCCTAAATAACATAGAATGTTAGTTTCTTATTATACACCCTAATATTACGTATTAATCGTAGCCAAGCAACTATACTTACAATTTCTATACTTCTTCTTCGCCGTCCTTATTGACGACTCAGTCGGGGGCCTTCAGGGTATGGTTGATAGGCTAAATTGGTTTGACATTGCAAGGAACACAGAGGTGGGGAAACGGACACAGCAACCCTTAATATTTACTGTCATCCGGCGAAGGCGTTTTCGGCTGGCTAGGCATATACATCGTATGCCTCCGAGAAGATCTCGGCGTCCTCGGTTGTGCCACTGTTGACAATTCGTCGCAGTTTGCGTCAGATCTGCGGGACGTGGCGATGGACTTCGGGAGGATGCACGGGAGCTGGCGGCCGATCGCTTTGGCCTGGAGGCAGTTTGTGGATCGATATGCTCCACATAGGGAGCGGATTTATGGTATGATGATGATGATGATACTTCTTCTTCTTCTTTCACCACGTACGCTCCTATGTGGACTGCATTGGAACACCAAGTGCATTGAATCTTGATCACTGAATTTATTACTAGATGGTTAAATGATCCGTCTTACTCTTCTTTATATTATTAGCTACCCAGTACCTATAGAATTTACTCTATTTTGGTTTCATTATCTTTTTTGTTATTATAAATGTGAATTACATTATCATTATTATTAAAATTATAGTATTGGATCGTGTTTAAAGAATAATAATACGATTTTTTTAAATAGAAAAATCCAATTAATATTAGCAAATAAAAGTGTACACAATATTTGTTTGTGATATTAAAAAGTGAATGATTAAAACGTGATAATACGAGCTTTGCGTTTGGCGTCCCTCCCCGAGTGTGGGTGGAGGGCGGGGGCTGGGGGACACGTGGCGGGCGGGGGGGAGATAAAACGGAGGAAATATAAAAACATAATAGCGCGCTTTGCCATTCAGTCTACTTACATCCTTCTTTTTCCAACACCATTTGCCACTATCGATTTTAAGGCACCATTAACTCTGTTTCCGGCACTAACCCTCTCTCTCATGTCCTTATCCATATTTCCGTCTCTTGTAAACATACTCCCAAAATATACGATTTAAATAAATAAAACAATAAATACTTTTCAACGTACATATTGTAAACGAAAAAATACAGAATTCTTGTTTGAAATGCCTTTAGAACATAAAAAAAATTAACATGTAGAAAATTCAATACCATGATTCGCTGCCTGAAATGTTTTCTTTTAAAGCCTTTACCGATTTGATATTTCTAACCGAAAACAAGTTTACAATTTAATGGAAAGGATAAATTCTGTTTTCAGAATTTCGGTCAAAACAATTTAAACGAAGAATGTCCTTCGACCCAGGAGGCAATACTGCGATTACTGGTGGTAGACAAGTCACAGAATCACTTTTCAAGACAAACAAATTTATCAGAAGTATATTACATATTTATATATTACTTACCTAATGCAAAAAGCTAAGTTTATTAAAAAGAAAACTAGTATTAACTTTATAAAAATGTATTTTGTTTTAACCAGTAAACACATTTAGGGTTTTCTTCTAATTCTCAGACATGATTAATCGTAAATAAATAAATGTTAGTAGTTTCTTACATCTACTTCCATTAAGGAACACAACCGGAACTATGTACATAATAACATATGTAGCGTTTTCGGCAAGTAGGGCCTAATTATTAATAATAATTAGATAAGTTTAAATACAAATTAAACTGTTTTTTTTTTAATAAAAATACACGCATTTCCAAATGTTTTTGGATTTCACTTAGTGAAGTTGGTGACAACTTGCTTCAACTGTTCGTTCGTCGGCAAACTGATTATCCGAATGATTATCTCGCCCGACAACAATATACGCGATATACGAATGGCTACGGTAACGGTATGAGTGTATCTGGGTGAAGAAGTTGAGAAAGACATGGCATGATCAAGTACAACTTTTCCTCCAATACAGGGTATTACAATCCTCTCTCTCGTATGAGCAGAGAGTACAACGTAATACACAGGGACAGCACTGAAGGTATGGACATCTTCGGAAGCTCCGTAGACGGGTTCAAGAAAAGGTTGTTCTTGAGATATGTGTAATCACTCTTGCTTTTATATTTACTTAATCATTGTGTGTATGTCACTCAATTAAGCACGATGTGAACAATTTTAAAGGGCAATTGGTCTAGCTAGGCATATTTTCAAATATTTTTTGTATTATATTTAGTATCCTTTTGTCTGTTATTGTTCCTAACAAAATAAAATAAAATAAAAACAAATACTTGAAACTGGTCATGTGAAAAGGTGCAATAATTATTGGCGTACGTGCATTTCAAAATGTATGAATGAGGAGCAAACAAAGGAAGTGTGTCAGGACAGAGTGGTGTGGCGTTCCATCCGCTCTGCCTACTCCTTCTTATAGTTGGTGATAGCACTTAAGTATTTTAAAAAATTCAATGATATTATTAGGTATATTTTTTTGTTACGTATTGATTATAATATGGCCACACACAACATAAAACATACATTTATTGTGAGGAACTATTACTACTACTACTAGTACTTTCCCTTATCCGCACCCAGTGGTGCGTAGGGCACTGCATCGGTACAACAAGTGCAGTTGATCTACATCATTTTATTACATGAAGGTAAGATGATCAGTCAAACCAGTACCAGTCCAAGATATCACACATGAAATATTAATATGAAAATCACATGTAAATTCATATTTCACTTTTACCCCCTATGGGAATAGAACCCGCGACCTCATGCACGGTAGTCATATGCGCTACCACTATTATCACTTTTAATACACATAATAATATAATAATAATAATAATAAACGTGTTTATTCCAGCATAACTAAGCAGTTAGTGCAATACTTAGTTAGCCATAGCATAGGTAGAATACAATCATTAATCACAATAAAAAATAATAAAGCTAAAAATAAGAGTTGTAATTTTAAATTAAGGTGTTTGGACACACAACATTACACTCCAATGCTGCCACATGTCCAATTCCCATCTGTGTTGCACAAGCTGTTGTGCTGATGATGAGGTTGGAGCTTTTCATCAGCCTCTCCCGAAAGCCTGCAACTCGGTGTCTCAGTAGCCCATCCCAGTGTGGTATACGTGCTGTAGCAAACATACCACTCGCGCTACAGTGACGGGGTAATTTCATCAGGGCTCTATACCCATTGTTGTAGTATACCTTCATGTGCCTCGCGTTACCCAGTGTATAATTATACATAAAAATGAAAACTGATAAAAGTACCTACCCATACTGTTTGTGGAAACTGATCAATAAAATACTTCCATTCACAGGTTGTTACCAAAACTCGTACATTTCGTGTTATAATAATATATGTTATACATACATTCTAGATCGACAAATCAATTAGGACCTTTGTTTGGGAAGCAACGGATTGGGAAAATGGAAAAACAATTTAGTCGGAGAAAAGGAAAAGGTCTGGAAATAATTCGTCACACGTTGCGCCGCGGCGTCGAGTAGAACGTCGCCTGTGCACAGAGTGGTGGGGGTGGGAAGGCGGGGGTGGGAAGGCGGGGGTGGGAAGGCGGGGGTGGGCCCCCACACAGGTAGACCCCCGCACAGGTAGGCTCCCACACATCCCGCTCGGCGACATATTTGTTCCAGAAGTTCCTCTCTCTGGTATTCCTTTGCTCGCATTCAGGCGCAAAATAAATGAGAGTTGTAGCGAAATAGCCGATCTGTACCAACTTGCTGTTCCGTTACTACTGGCGCGGGCGCTGGCTCATTCTATAACATCGAGTTCAATATCGATTCTCTCAAATTTGTATGATTGGAAACGCGCATACAGAGCTATGATACGTCAGTAAGCGGATTTTTTATTTTCTAGGGTAGCTAGCCAAGTTAATTAACTATGTTAGTTATGGGAGAACGGTACGGGTATAAAGAAGTATTTAAACCTGTGGGTATTTTAATATGTGTATTGTCTTAGTGCAATTATATACTGACATTTGAATTGTACTAACAATATGTTTCTTGTATGTTATTGGTATGGGAAAGTTATTCTACTGATATTGACTAAAATAAAAGTTGAATCACCAACAAAGACATGCCATGAAGTTAGGGTGTATGAAAACTGAACCACGTTTTCCATTTTAAAATATTTATTCAATGGTAATGTTATCGTAGGATTGACTTTATTAACCAGTGTAGGGTAGAGGGAGGTATTGCTGTGATATGTTTTATAAAATCCTGAAATCTTTTTAAAGATCTTCACTTTTACGTGACTCTAATTATTATCAGCTACAGGCCAAGCTTCCTCAGATACTACTGATATTTTTTCAATTCTGTAGGGATGGGATTCAATCAAAATAATGAATGTGCATTAATAAAATTTTCACTACAATCGACAAATTGGCGCTGTTTTTTATTATCCATGAATTTTTAAAATCAGTTCCCATAATAAAACGCATAATATTAATGTGTTTTGTTACACTAATGATTAGTTTACAATAAAATGTAGTGTCCTCAAAATCTCGTTATTGCAATGTTTATTATGTACTTTTTAAACATAAAAATATCATCTTCATCAATTATCACATCATCCAAATATAATATATTACGCCGTATTTTGTTTTCTTCCGGTAATTTAAGTTTAAATTTGCCAAAACTAAATAAAATAACGTTTTGGCAGTTTTGAAATATATCAATCAAGAAATTACTAAATGTTGTTATAACAGGGGAAAATATAAACCTCATTTTGGGTCGTGTTCAAATACTTGCACACAAATCTGGATTTTATCCCAAGACGGGAGTAGGTATATTTTTATTTTTATATCTCTACAGAGATGAGGTAGAATTTTTTCAAATTCAGGAAAATGGATATTCGAGCGTTTACAGGGCTTATGACCTGTCATTGGCTGGGTTAAGTGGCCACTTTATGTAGGTACTACAACATTCCCCATTCCGCTTATTAGCGAATATCCACACCAGGTAACATTTTTGATTTTGTATTTATGCTACGAATCAAGAATCATCCACCAGCGAGTTGAACACGACCCAAAATGTTGTATAAAATTCCCGGTTTAAATATAAGTAAAATAAATTGCAGAGTCATCTGCAAGCGATTACTAGTACTTAATTTAACTCGTCAGAAGAGTCTTAACTGCATAAAAATAAAGTAATCTTCTAATAAAATACTTAACTTCAATATCAATGCATAGATGGCACGTTCAACTCGCTGGTGAATGATTCTTGATTCGTAGCATAAATACAAAATCAAATATGTTACCTGGTGTGGATATTCGCTAATAAGCGGAATGGGGAATGTTGTAGTACCTACATAAAGTGGCCACTTAACCCAGCCAATGACAGGTCATAAGCCCTGTTAACGCTTGAATATCCATATTCCTGAATTGAAAAAAATTCTACCTCATCTCTGTAGGGATATAAAACTAAAATATAAACCTTCTGTTAGAAACAACAGTTTATTGTCCGTGAAGTAAAATAGTTGGAGAGCAATCGATCTGATATTTAATTCAGGTGAAATATCGTTTCGTTAAAGGATACGTGTAGTAATATTAGTTCCCTCGGGAGGTTAGTATTACAGTTACTATTGTAAGTGTACCCGGGTGAACCCAACACCCAGCACCAGTACTGTAGATGCAGTGACTAATAGTGACTTCACCCCCCCCCGCGGACGGTACTGCGAGCTGTATCTACTCTCCAAAGCCAGTTGCTCGATCACAGATCACTACCGACTCGGTAATAAGCGACGTGATAACGATTTCTTACCATGGATGTTAAAGTTTTCGCGATCACAATGGAACACGCGTTAAAAGTTATCGATCGGGATTATTAAACGAGCGCTTATATCTTATTCGCACATATCTTCATTCAATCTTTCTCGAGTGCCGTATTGCATTTAGCCGGTTTTCGGCAAGCCAAATATTGAGAAAAGCAGTCGACATAATAAAAATCGGTGTGCGTCGGACCACACGGTGGAAGTTATACTTCTTTGGCCATTCTCATACACCCACTCACGCACACAAACAGACAGGATATATAAATGAAATATATTAATTCCGGCTTCAATATCAGTATCAATAAAAGTATCGATACTTGTATCAAAACAAGTATCAGATACAAGCATCAGTGACTGTGGCGCCATTTTCTCTTAAGCGCCATTTTCTCTTAAAAATCAGCGTGACGCGGTTTCTCGACCAACATCCCGCCCCAAAGTGTCTAACGGGCGCAAAGAAGTATAACTTCAAAAATCCGACAAGCGTGATGATTTGACGTTTGACGTACGGCCGCGATATCGCGTGCATCGGCTCCGCTCGGCTCAGATCGGCAATTCTCGGCTCGGCGAACGTGGTATTGAACGAATGTCATTGTGATCGGTCAAATCGTTAGCGTTAGCACGTGGTTAGCACGTTTTTAACTACGTCGATAGTTATCTGTGATTGAGCTACAGGTGCTCTGCGCTCTACACGCAGACAAAATAATAGCTGTTCTCTTAAATCACTTAGCAAAACTATCCTCTTTATTTGTTTAACTCTAGTCTTGTAATGAGTAGCCTGTATCCAAAGTCCAGTGTACGAGTATGTAATATACCAATAGTACAAATTAATATTTTTGTTATTTCGACCACGTCCATAACTTGATACTTGATGATTGCATCCGCCACCATGAATACAGACTACGACTTGATCTTGATTCCTATTATCAAATACATTATCTAAATAATGCTCCATAAAGAGAGAACCTTCCCCTACCTCCAATTGTTTCAGGAAGCAAATCTAATGGATATAAGACGAATATATTTTATTACAATGTTTAAATTACCAAAGCTCAAATAGGTCTAGTCAATGAAGAATCCGAGTGCTAGAAATTCCACATTGTAAATCACGACTTTCTCAGAGCCATGCACATTTTATTGCCCCCAGTTTAAAAAATGGCATGGTCAAATTTTCAAAATTTTTCATAATTTAAAAAATTAACACA